>JAHBCN010006284.1:0-49839 GCA_019359885.1 Listronotus oregonensis | reverse complement strand
GGGGTTCCATTGTAAGGAAATGCCCGGGGGTAAGTGGCGAGAGATCGTTTGGATCGGAGCTTTGAGCACGATTGGTCGAGAATTTAATAGAGCTTCGATTTGGAAAGTAAAGTGGTTAATTCTTCGTAGGTTAATTTTTGGTCACCAATCACTCGATATAAATGTGACTTCACAGATTTTACAGCAGCTTCGCTAAGACCGTTAAAATGTGGAGAAGCGGGGGGATTAAAGTGCCACACAATTTGAAGATTTTCTGCTGCATGTTTTGACAATTCTTTTAATTGCGTATTAGCTCCGACAAAATTAGTGCCACAATCGCTATAAATATTAGAACAGCGACCACGTTCACAAATCGCCGAAATGCGGCTATCAAAGCATCAGATGATAAGTCTGAAGCAAGTTCAATATGAATTGCCTTGGTGGCACAACAGATAAAAATGCAAATATAAGATTTGTATACTTTGGCTCCTCGGTATTTGCCCATGGTTATATTAATGGGGCCAGCGTAATCTAGGGTTACGTGAGAAAAACATTTTAATGTAGATATGCGAAACGAAGGTAATTCGCCCATATATGGGGTGTAAGTTTTCGGTTTCGTGCGGAAACACCGGAGACATTTTGACAAGACAGATTGAATAGCACGACGTGCCGACAATATCCAAAATTATATAGAGGAGTGATAACTTAGAAAAGAAATAATACTTTTCAAACTTCCAATTTTTATTTTTAAGTTTTATTTATACAAAGAAAACTCGACATGTTTCGCATACACATGTTGCTTCATCAAAAGGAGTTTAAGAGACTGGTATTACTATAAACTAAAACTTGACAACCAACATGCACAATAATAAGCAGGTAGATATTTACATAAAAAATTGTGGAAGTTTGAAAAGTTTTTTTTTTCAAAGTTATCCTCTTAAAAAGGGATTTACCGTAAAACCGACCCCAATACAAAATATCCAAAATTGTTGGGGATAAGTATAAAAAGTATTTAACCCGGGGTGCAAATTTTCTTTATGAATATGCTAAAATAAGCTCTTAAGTCTATGCGGTCAAAAGAAGTGGGTGTTTAGCTTCGAAAGAAATATTAGCATCCCTTAAAACCCGCCCACTCGACAAGACCATGCTTATCAAAAAAAGGTGAGAGTTTAAAAAAAGGTTTAGGTAAAAGCTCATTTTTTTTTTAATTGGATAATTAAATTAGAAAATTGAACTTCTTGAGTTCTTAAGACTAAAATATTTAATGATTTTTGTAATTCAATTGAGGATATTGGTCCAGAAAGCTTTGAATTTGTATTGCGACAGTTGTGAATAAACTTAGAACAATAGGAAATAATTTTTTTGAATCTTGCGCAATGAAGAAATATTAAGAAGTAAGGTATCGATAAAAGTATTTTCAATTAGAGTTGATAAGACTATTTGTTTCTCTTGAGGTTTTTTCTCGATATAGGACAGAGAAATAGAAGGGGGGAGAAAGCGCTTCGACCACTGCGCATCCAATTTTACGAGGACGGCATGTGAGCCGCCATGGTTGCTTCTACTTGTCAAATCAAAATTGACATTTGTTTTGTTTTCTTTGTTGTTCTCATGGAATTAAAAGGGTTGTCGTATAAACAAGACTTTTTCGTAAATATTTTGTTTACTTTTTGGATTAGATTTGGCTTAGTATCTTTCGTTTTATTTTAGTTAAGTGTTCCATTTATTATGCTTTAATTTAGTTTAATGAACTATGTCTTGTTGCGTGAGAGGGTGTTCCAGAAGATATAGTACAGCAGAAGATATTTTCGTTTGTAAGTACCCCATTTTATATAGTGAAAATATTTTATTGGGTAAATAAAAACCTAGAAAAATTAAAGCTAAAATAGTTTAATTTTAATTTTATAAGATAACATACATTATAATAGTTTAGGTCTCTTGATTATTGCATACTTGCAGGCGCAACAAAATTTACATGTAATATTTTAATTTTAGATTTCCAAAAGAGGAAGTTTTGGTTAAAAAAGGGTTGAGTATACTGCAAATGAACAATTGATCAGCTAGCAGATACATTGGTTTAAAACAGTTCCTGGATAATGAACGTATAGGACAAGGAAAAATTTTAGGACAAAATGTTATACCTTTGCTTTTTTTTGGATGGCATTTCCACCCAAGTACCCACCAATTATCACCAATTCCATGGCGAAACACCATACCAAAACTATTTAAGGGGAAAGAATAAAAAATAAGTTAACCAAGTTGATTCCATTTAATGGCCAATAAAACCTATTAATAAAAATATCTTGTTTTATTGTTAACCCAATAGTTTAAGCAAACTAACCTACCGGATTAAGTGTAAGAATGTCACTTTTCTATTCCTCAGAGGGAGAGTGTGAACTTGCCCATGATTGTGTCTATTTTATGGTATCTTAGTATTGGCAATTGCCACATATTAATCATTCCACTGCAGCCGCCTAAATATAAACTAATTATGAAATAATTTGTTCAATTAGAATGTGTGTGTGATCTACAATATTTAAACATCGATATAAATTATCTTAAATTATAAAATACAATAAGATTAGTTTAACAGGAAACAGAAATTTATGTTTGCAATTTTACAATATTAATTGTCAAAAAAGAGTATTGAAAAAAAAGAGTATCATAACAAAAAGATATGTGAATGGCAGCTGACCTGAGCATTGTTTAAAATGGTATAGGTAAACAAAACGAGTGGCATAAGTTAAGAGGTTAGTATCATCACAGTGCATATAAAAATTAATATATAGCATGTATTTTTTTTTTAAATATATGGGACCTTTCTTTTATAATGTTTTTTAGTAAGAAAAAACTCACACTTATGATCACCTGCTTAAGATGATATATGATTATAGATATTGTTAAACAACCCTTTTATAAAATAAAAGTGTACAATTGGGCCAACTACATGTATTATTGAGTGTCATTTCGTAAAGTAAATTTACTTTTAAATGCAAAAAAAAACATTTGACATAAAATACAGTGTATAAATAAAACACTTCTTTACTGATTATTTATTTTATTTAATAAAATGCTATTTGTCCATATTACATGTTCTCGCTGGGAAATTCTTTAGGATGCCTTTTATATTGTATGCATTTTTTGCTACATTCTCTTATTGTAACTTTAGGTCTGGTTTTTATTCAGAATTAGTTAACACTTTTTGTACACACCAAATTATGAAATACACCTTCGATAAGAGCACTTACATAAAAAAGTGTGAAATACTGTACACAAATTTTGAATAACAGAGGCCTTTATTTGACTTTTAAAGAATCCATTAAAAAGATATGTTTACTTTAGAGTTCTAAAGACAGCACGGCAGTTATTGGGTAAAATTATTAAAGCTTTTTTGGGTAAACAAGTTGATATTTCGATTTTAGCATTTCCATTTATCATTTCTGCCAAGTCACCTGGATCTTCTTGCCCTTTTCATTAAAAAAATGTTTTATTAAAAAAATATAATATATATATATATATATATATATATATATATATATATATATATATATATATATATATATATATATTATATGCATATTTGTAACGTATTCTGCTTTCTTTATCCTTACTAAAAAATTCAAAAACACATTATGTAGGATTTCAATATTCTGAGCTTTTTACCAAGAAAAAAATCTTCTAACCCATAAATATTTTTGAATTCATACAAATTATTCACATGCGTAGTATACTGTTTAATAATGGTACATGTTTTCATCTTAAAATTTTAATTTTATTCATAAAACGTAATATTATTTATCCAAAACCATTTTAATTAAATTTTTGTTTACAAACAAGATTATGACATGTCAAGCACAAATGATGACAAATGACAAGCGAAAGCAACCATGGCGGCGCCCTATATTAGACTTTTCGCGCAGATTGAAGCGCTTTCTCCTCTTCTCTATTTCTCTGATATAGGATAATTCCAAATCTTGTGGTAAAAACTGGTCAATTTTCCGCTCTGAACGAGCTAAAGTTAGCCACGATGGGCCGCTAAACCAGAGGGGATGATTTAATAGTTATGCTGGGGTTAATCCGCGACTTGCACAGTCTGCAGGATTGTCTTGTGAGGTAACATGATGCCATGAAACATTTGGAATAGTTTCTTGAATATGGCTGACTCTGTTGGCCACAAAACTTTTCCAGCGATGGGGCGAACTAGAGATCCAGGCTAATACTACTTGTGAATCAGAATAAGCGAAAACTTGGTCAATAGTAATAAGAGGAGAATATGTTTTTATAACAAAATCAAGAAGATTAGCGAGAAGGGTGGCTCCTAAAAGTTCCAACCTTGGAATACTTTGCAACGCATTTATAGGGAGACGAATTGTTTACAGGGACAGAAGTATTTCTTGAATATATATTTTTATTATTATTAGAGTGAGCTGGGTGAGTTCGAGCTGAATTTGAAGCATTTGCAAATAAAGATTGGTCATTTAGGTTAGAACTAGAGTTATTTGAAAAATTGGCTGAAAAGGTTGGATTAATCGAGTTACTAGAAGTATTTGCCATAAAATTATGGGAAGCGTGATTTTTTGAGTTAGAATGTGAGGAGAAATTTTGACTTTTACAATTATGTTGATTATTGGGAAATGATTTTTGATATGACTTTTGTGATGGTATATTCTGAACAGATTCTAATGCTCTGCATTGATTTTCAAGAAAATCAGTCAGATTTTGGTATGTTGGAAGCTCAATCTTGCTATGCTCTATCTCAAATGCTGTTCTTGTGGCCGAGTCTAACCTTTGAAGCAGCATATTAAAAAGAACAAAGCACCATTGATCTGTCGGAAAATTTAAAACTTTTAATGCAGCAACATTTTCCTTAAAAGTATCTAAAAGGTTACGTAAATCCTTAGCAATATTTATCTTTAAAAATGGTGCGCTATTTAACGCGTTCCAGTATGTTGAGGCTAAAATTCTTTTATTTTGATAACGATCTGTTAAAGTTTTAAAGGCTATGCCATAATTAGATTCTGTTGTAGGAATAGATTTAATTAAATTAAGTGGCTCGTTTTTCAGATATGATATTAAGTATTGAAATTTTTGAATTTTTGCTAAGTTAGAATTATTATGTACAAGTGACAAATACATATCATAAAAAGTAGGCCAATTTTTTAAAGTACCATCAAAACAAGGAATTGTCAACTTAGGTAACTTTACATCAGGTTGGCTATTATTTTGAATTGAAACAAAATTAGTATGATTATGAGAATTGGGAAAAAGTTCAAAAAAGATTTGCTTTGTTTGAAAATAAAATTCATCAGTGTCTTTTCTAATAGCATCATGAGTGAAAAAATCTTCATCTGATTTGACAAGTCCTATTATATCATTGTGAATGCTTTTAAAATCATCATAAAATTCATCTAATCTTTCAAACTTTGACTGAAATAAACAACTTTGACTTGGATCGGCTTTAGCTTTTGAAGCTGCTTCATAAGCTTCTGAAATTCGATTTACAAAAACTTTTTCTTTTTTGCGACAATGCTTTAATATCACTCATTTTTAAAATACTTGAGAAAAAATTATATTTTGTAAAACGTTAATTAATTAAAATATGTAATTTAAAAAATATTAATTAGTTATTGATGAGAAATATATAATTATTAATTTTATTATTTAATTATTATTATTTATTATTAAATCAATGGTATTGTTTTTATTTCTAAATTATTGAAAAAGTTTAACTTTAAAAATAAACAGAATTTGACTACCTGTTATCCGCAAAATGTAAACAACTTCGAGTAAAGGGGATTTCGTTTTTGTGAATATTCACTTAAAAATAGCAATAATTTTTCTTTGCTTTTTCACTTTTTAATTTGAAGCAAACTTATATCACGCCTGTAAACCAATAAATTAAACAAGAAACACCATTTATTGTGCGACTGTAAGAAAAGAAATAACGATTTTATTTTAATATTACAGAAAATATTTTCAAAATTAAACTGAAAATGTAAACAACTATAATTTTAGACAGTACCGGTCAAAATCAGCAAAACTTCAGGTGACCGTTTATCGGCTTATGAGAAAATCGATCGCGATAGAATGACGGCGCATGAATCTACTGAGTCGTATCGATCACTGTTTATAACGGCTAACAGCAGGAATTGGAATTTAAATATGGCGAATAATTTTTGGAAAAATAAATTTAATTTTGAAAATTATTTTTTAAAATTTTTTATTAGTAAAATCCGGTAGAAGGATCAAAAATGTTTGTGAATTTAAAGAGAAATTTGAATCTATTAGTTTCCTTCGATAACACGGGACTGTAAACGTGTTATTAATATTAATTTAAATCAGAAATAAACCGAACCATACATCAGTCAAAAAAGTAATGGCGGCACCTTACTTAGATTTGTAGTCTTTCAGCTCAGGAATGTCTCTTTCAGCTTCAGGGATCCCTGTATTTTGTCACCATCGAGTCCAACAACGGCACTATAATTTTGTGATTTAAAAAGTCTTACATGTGCGAAATTAAATTAGCGAAAATAATTGCGAAATTTTGGAGACTTTAAGATTAACGACTTGCACTGTCGGAACCCAGTAACGAAGTGGTACTTCTCATTTTTCGTTGGGCGCGCGCAGCTAGGAGGTGCCCAATTGAAAGTGTATGGTTTTTTGTTTTATATAAAAGAAATTTTAAATTTACTATTAAATGAATTATTGAAAACTAAGAGTTACACAAACACGGTGAGTAGGTACCTAATTGAACGAAAATAGACTGGATCGCAGTGCTCTAACACTTTCAGTACCTCCAAGTTAGCATCTATGGTGGAAGCTTTTTCACACCATAGTTCATACCCAGCTTTTACTGCAGAGAGTGACATTCTGTCATCGAAGTACGGTGCTAAATTCTCCAACTTATTTGTTTCATGAATAGAAAGGAAGCCTGGAAGAAGCCCCTGGAAACTTGGAAGAATATCTTCATTTGATATAAATCTGTCTGCTAAATTTTGAATCAAACTATCAAGGCAAGGGATGAAGACGGCCACCTTGTAATAGTTTTAAGCCGAAGTCGTGAAACCTTCAAGTCAGTTTCGAACAGTTCTTCTGAAAGTCTTGATGCCGAGTTGAAAATTTCGTTGAAGACTCTGTCTGCATCTTTTCGATGATTTCTTAGAGTGCTTAGAACCTCTTTCGCATGTTGCAAGGCCGATACCAGATCAAGAGACTTTTCTTGAAGAAGCAAAGACAACGGCAAAGTAAGACTGAAAAATTTCTTACAAACGATAAGACTGACGATAAATTCACTCTTCTCCACGGCTGCCAATAAAGCCGAGGCTGTTGAAGAAATGTTCCGCTTAGAAATATTTTCCAAACTTATGCAAACCGAGTTGAAGAGTTCGGCGAATGTTAAGACACTGTCATGTCTTTCTTCACTGTCTTCTTTAATATTTATTTTTTTATAAATAAAAATAATATGTCAAGTTTTTAATAAATTTTCTCTCTGTTAGATACGTTTAGATAAATGTAAACAAAATTTATACGAATTTCGGGGGGTGCTTCACCCTTCGAGCCCTCCCCCCTGGCTACGTGCCTGCTACTGTTCGAAATATACTAAAAGACCACAAGTAAGTAATTGCATTAGCGCACCTTTTTAATACACATTTTTAATTTAATTTACTCCTTGAATATAATAGACATTTCTTTTTATTTTAAGGCTACACCCCTACCATATAATCCTACACCAAGCCTTAAACGAACATGATTTTGTGCGCAGAATTGATTTTTGTCAATGGATCAACGGATGCTAGCAATGATTCGCGAAAACAGGCATTTTTTGTCACAGATTCTATGGACCGATGAAGCTACTTTTAGCAGCGATGGTAGAGTTAACAGGCATAATATGCATTATTGGTCGGCTGAAAATCCCCACTGGATGCGAGAAGTCCAGCACCAAGGCCGCTGGAGTGTAAACGTGTGGTGTGGCATTATCAGAACGAAAATTATTGGTCCTTTTTTTTTGATGGCGCATTAACCGGTAATATTTTTTTGGATTTTTTAATAAATGCTATGCCCATTTTAATGGAAGATTTGACATTGGAAGTGAGACGGACCATGTATTTCCAATTGGACGGGTGTCCAGCACATTTTTCCCGTTTCGTGCGGGATCATATTAATAATTATTATCAAGGGGGCTGGATCGGAAGGGGAAGTCTTTTTTCTTGGCCGGCCAGGTCACCCGATTTAACATGCCTGGACTTTTACTTACGGGGTCGTTTAAAAGATATTGTCTACCAAACTCCACCTACAACTAGACATGATATGGAAAACAGAATCCGTGATGCCATTAATCAATTATCAGCTGCTGAAATCGAAACAGCAGTTTTATCGACCCAAAGAAGATTGGAAGCTTGTTTGGAATGTGATGGAAAGCAGTTTGAACATCTATCGAGGCATTAGGAACCCAATATGTTTGGGTTTAAAATCGGTCCTTTTCAGGACCATCATTTAAACATAAAGAGAAATCTATATATATAATTTGCTAATGTGGATATATTTATATGTAGGTAGGTATATATATTTATTTGTCTGTCCACGTGATTCTGAAGTTATGGCTTGAGCTAAAATCATGAAATTTGGCACAGTGGTAGTCTTTAGCAGTGGCTAGAACCTAACAAAGCCCGTTTTTTGAATTTCGCCCCCGGGCCAAAAATAGGAGCAAAAAAGTGTTTTTTTACCGTTAGCCGTACGGAAGGCGTCTTTGCGGACAGAGGCTACTTAATATTGTCTCTCGCCTGGCGGAGACAGGCTTTTCATCTAGTTCGTTAATAAATAATTATCCTAAGAAAATCACATAATCATCCTTTGATGCTGTGATCTATTAGTTTAAGTATTAATTTATTAATTATGACAACAGGATGTACCTTATTAACAGCTTGAGAAATCAACTATAATAATGTTAATTAGACATTCTAGGGCCGAACGCTAGATGGCGGTACATAAGTTTTGACTCTGCGCGTAAAAAAAAAACTTTAATTCGCTATAAGTTTAAAACGAGCAAAGATATCATCGTCGGGTTTTAAAATATTTTTGCAAATTTTATCTACTTTTTAAATATGTCAAAAATATACCGTTCGATTTAAATTTTTGCAGTAAAATGAAAAAACTGGAATTATTACAAATTGCGCCCTCTAGCTCTTTTATTGGGAGCTGTAGAGCGATAAGGAGAACGGATATTTAAAACAGCCTTATTTATCTTGCAAACAAATTTTAATTTGCTGAAATCGAATAAGTGGTTTAAAATTTACACCGATTTTAATGATTACACTTTCAAAAGCTTTCCCCACCCCTACTATCGGTCGTACGCCAATGAGCCTTAATCCAAAATAATAGAGAATTTTCTAGGCTTTCTAACAGTATTATCAAAAATATAGGCTAATATGTAGGTTTTCGGAAAAAAATACGTTTTCCTTATTTAATTTTTAGTTACGCCCTCTAGCGGTGAAATACGGAACTTGAAAATAATTTTCAGAATTTTCTCATGGCCACTTTTATAATATTAAAAAAAATTCCATTGTTGTCAGATGTACAGGTCCTGAGATACAGCCGCTTACATCGCTTATATGTCCACCCTGTATATAAGCATTTTATTGTGTTAATGATACTCTGAATCAAAATAAATGATTATTACTGTTTTATTTAGTTTATTATTTCAATATAGGTAACAGCTAAATCGACTTATCTTGAATCATCTTTAAAAAACAATAAAATGGCATAATAAGGGATATCAAACCATCCTTTATGGTGATATATTTTATTAGGATAATTTAATTAAACTGTAAAATTGAGAGTTTTCCTGCAAATATAACGAAACATAACAGGTCGATTTGATATTTGAAAATAGTGTTCACTACTTTGCATTTGTTTTATGTACCCAAGCGCTTATATTGAAGATGTATTTTGGCACTAAGTGTGTACAAAAAGTGTAAAATAGTGTCTCTCTTTTTCTAAATAACTAATAAATAATTATTATTATGGACTATATACTTAGGCTCCTTCTAATGTCAGTAATGCTATGAAAATATAAGCACTACTTCGGATTCCTTACGTTCTTTTCAATGTTGTTTTTCGATGTAGCAGAAACGAAACTTTTTATTTTGTGGCTTAGCGGAAATTATGCAAATATATGGACATCAGGAATAAAAACGAATAAATTTAGTTATTGTAATCTATACAACAATTTTTTTAAGATATTAACATTTTGAAACTCCCTTCCCTCAATACGGTCCTGAATAAAATTCTCATATTGGCCAACCTATACCTGAAAAACAAAATTTACTTATATGTAGAGATATTCGCATTGCAAACCTTAAAATGTTAGCTTGCATAAAGTTATACTCAGATTATCCCTCTGCTCAGAGCATGGTGTGGTCTGAAAAGTTATGCCTGCCTCTTCATTCCTTAAGAATATACTAACACACAGGTATCAAAATACCTACATGTAAAAAGAACATTTTATAAGTTAGGTTCCAGCAAAAATATCAACACTTTAACATTTGGGAAGTTCGGTCCCAGAATACCATACAGTATTCTGGGGTTCGGTCCCGTTCGCATATTCAGTACACGCCTGGCCAACTTCTTATGGGGATACTGGAAAAAGTGACATTTGACAATTATATCATTGCCAGGGAATAAGTAGATTTCTATATTTTTCCATATTTTGCTTTGTAGTAACTTGGTAGTAAATTTCTAGATGGCGAAACGTCGATTTTTTTTTTTAACCAATGAGAAGTGAGAATTATTTATATCCCTTTTTAACCATAAATCCCCGTGTTGTGTTTGCGTCGGCCATTTTCTATTCTAGTATTTGGGTTGTAAGTGTTTACTTTGGGTCAGTGAAATGATTTCTTTATTCATTTCACTGCTTTGGGTTGACTGTTTTAAATTTGCGTTCTTATTTTTTCCACACTGTTGTGAAAAAATTATAAGGTAAGATATGTTATTTAAATATTGTAGTAAGCCTTCTTCGATACTAAACCAAGATTATTTGTAAATATCTTCGCAATGGCACCAACACAACATGTAGGCTGAAATATTATTGTAATTATCCTTGTCGCAGAAACGCCTATTATAGTAAAATTGTAAGCACAGATTTTAAGAACAAAAAGTTTCATTCTTTTCTTCGAGATCCCTTATCGTTAGAAGCTTGGAAAATTAAATGAACTTTAAGTCCCTCAAAAGATTGTAAAAATGTATGTTTTTGAGGACCGTTGTTCAAAATTAAATTATGCAAATCTTGAGGATCCTTCTCGCTTAAAATATAGAGCTGCACCTTGGTCACCCTTTATAAATTCCATTTTAAAAGAACACAGTTACGGAAAATGTTTCAATTCTTTTCAAAATTTAACTCTCCAACCATTGGACAACCCTAAAATGAAAATTTTAAATAATGTTATTTTATACCTTATTTACAAAATTTCAATTTCATGTTTAACTTGTCAGAGTAATCTCTTTTTAGTGGAGGTAACCGACAAGCATTTATTTGTAATGTTTAGTTTGATAACGAACGAAGGCTTAAATATGCTAGTGAAGCTTTAGTCAATCTTGTATACAGACTACATGCTGATATTTACAAATATTTGGATGAGAATGTTTACAAGAATAAAATTGAAAATTTATTTAGGCAACAATATTTCGAACCTTACTGCAAGCTCTTTTCATTTGTTCAGACCGTAAGTTTTATGAAATATTTAACCTAACTTTAAAAATTTGTTTTTATAAGCATCTTAAAGAAAGGAAAAATAATTTTGAATCTAAAAAAAGAGAGTAAGCGATAGACATAAAAATATAATACAAAAATTTAAACAATAATTTTTACCATTTCTTATAAATATTTATGTTTATTTTTCAGTTACCACATTATTTTAAATTTTTTATATATTTTTGCCCGCTGTCTGTTTTTGTCTGTGCCTAAATTAATAACTAAAGTTCCCATATCATATTTTATATATTTTTAGTCTGAATAAGCGAATACTGCCTAGCTTCTTTGTTTTATAGGAACCTTTCAGCATGATCTCATCCAACCCCGGCTGTGACAGTTTTAGAAGTATCTCATCCAACCCCGGCTGTGATAGTTTTAGAAGTTTTATTGTTAATTTTTAAAGTATATTTTATTTTGCCTGTGTTATCTCAGGTATAAGAATTTATGTTGTTATCAGAGAATATTTTTCATTTATTCTGAAATTTCATGTTTTATTTTTATGTTTTATTTGTTACTGTTATTTTTGGAATGTAATTTTTTGTTGTTGTTTATTGAAAATTTGGGGCAAATGTCCCAAGATTTTCCTGGTTTTCTCAAAATATTTGTATTTATAACAAATTAATTTATAATATATTGTTAACAATAACATTTTTTGTTTGCTTTATTTTTTGCAAGTTTAAAATTTTACCCAATCCTAACAAAGATAAAATTTTGCTAAAATCTTACTTAACAACTGCTTATTTATTAAAATAATCAGTTATTAAGTAATGTATTTCAGCAAAATCTTATTTTTGTTGGAATTGGGGAAAAATAACTTAGAAATAAAAATTTATAGTACTACCAGCGCATTCGCCTTTTTATTATGTGCTTTTATTAGTTGATTGTCCGTCATTTGTCGCTACTGTACTGACAGAAGATAGCTGCGTTCAGAAAGCACGAGGTTTGGATTTCTAGTAGTGTTTGTTCGTTGATTCAGTATTTAACAGCAGACGTGCTAGACCACAGATTACTAAGTGTTTTATGCTAGACTTCCAGCGGCGCTTCCGCTCTTTTTGGATTTCGCGGCCGCGGTTTCGACTTGACATAGCAGACGTACTACATATATACTGAGTCGTGTTACCGTTTTTACGTGTTCGCTAATGTACAAAAATTGATTTGTTACCAAATAACTATAATTAATAAGAGATTTAAAAGTAATAATTTCTTTATATCAGGGTTGCATAAATATCTTTAAGAGCATTCATCATCAGCTGATCAAGTTCAAATCGTGCTTCGATGGTAATAAACGAACAACAGACCGTGTGGTGACCACTGGCAACAATGTACGGTCGCTATGGCAACCGCAACAGACGATTATTTCTGACCAGGGTCGGCTTTAGGTATTTTTTACATGTAGGTTTTTATAAATAATAAACAATAACAAGCATGTGTAACAAAAGACTTTTTTTAATTGATTTTTGTTATTTTTATTACAGTTATACAGGGTAAGGTATGAATTTCCATTATTATTTACGTTAGCTCTTATTTTTATGGGAAACACTCAAAGGTCAATTTAATTATTTATTCCTACTTTAGAACTTAATTAAATATCTATTTTTTTACTGACAGTTGAAAAAAATGTGACGCCATCGACATTTTTTTAAAGGTACATACGGCTTACGATACATCATTTAAAAGCTCATATTTCACACAGTATGCTCCTATATTTTGGCACGATTCTGTCAAGCTATTTGAAAATGTGACCAACCATATTTTGCAATTCAATAAGGTCTTTTTCACTGAGCGACATTTTTAGTTTATTGAGAAAACTTACCTAGTTTAACGTAGGCTTTATTTTCATATTTGACATTGACATTTTATGTTTGTGTAATTTGTTTCCTTTCCATCAGGTATTTAAAAATGTGCAATTATAGAAAATTTGAAACAAATTATAACGTATTAATATAACAGAAAACTTTAAAAAAGTTCAATTATAAAAGATAAAACAAATTATAAAATAATACCACGTAATAAAATTACAGAAATTTAAACTTTAAAAAGTGCATTTATAAAAAGATTAAACATAATTATAAAATAATACCACGTTAATAATATAAATAACAGAAATAAACTTAAGAAAAGTATAATTAATAACATTAATAATAAGACAAATTATAAAATAATACCACTTAATAATTTAACAGAAAATAGACATATAATAATACTAGCTGCAAAATCGGCTTGCCCGGCTCGAAAATAATCCCTTAATGATTGTACAATCAATGTACACCAAAGTAGTATTTCGCATCTGGATACAAAAATAACTATTTTACCTGTTCCCTGCATACACTCTAAAACTATGGTTAGACTTTGTTGATTCTATATTTTGTTTCTCAAAATTAATTTTTGTATTTTACTTATAGTAGTAATAGTAGTCGAAAAATCATATTATAAATGGGCTTGCCATACGTCCGGATTTATTAACCATGTCCGGACTTTTGTCAGGACTCGTAAATGCGTCTGGATTTTGAATATTTGGGAGCACTGCAGCGCAGCCAGTCGCAGCGCGTTGCCTGTATTCTGTTCAGTTAGTAGTTTTACTTTTAGTTTGTCTAATTTCTACAACCATTTCAGTTAGGTAAAATGGCAGAAAAAATTTCGTGCACGCGTTTCACAATCGCTGCTATTTATCCTAGGATCTGATGGACCGTCCGGACATTACTCTAATAAATTATGGCAACCCTAATTATAAACCTTTCATAACAATAATATCCTACTTACCGTTTTTTCATAGCAAGTCGTCTATTTTTCCGACTTGTTGACAGACATAATCGTTTTCTACCATATTCATTTTCTTTATTTTTAGTCCGTCCCATCTTCAAAAGGCAAATCAAATTAACAGGCACGCTAATAATAACAAATATTATTTTAATCTGCTAAAAATAGACATGAAAATCGCTTCCCATACCACCTGCCACCACGTCGACATCCTATGAGGGTTGCTGCGTTGCCAAGATGTTTTAAAAATCTAAAGGTTTCGTTTTTTTTTCAAAAATTTATTAATTACGAAATTTAAAAGTTTGACAAAAAACTAGAGGTTTATTTAAAATTTTGGTCTCTTCATAAATTATGGGGAAAATGGTAAACAATGAGGGAAAGTATTTAAAAAAAATAAATATTACACAATAACAAAACCAAAAGTTTATTTTTAAAAATTGGTACTTCTTAATCCCTTTCCCTCATTTGTCGATATAATTAGAATATATTTCCAAAATTTTGTTTAATTTCGTTCGTTAGTTTTGTTGCCATTCTTTAAAACAAAATAGCTTGTAAACAGCAGGTATGAATCCTCTTAAGTATCATCAAACAACTCCCAAATTAAAACGTCTGGGCATACGAAAAGGGAAAATAATAAATGTGTAGCCAACAAGTGCAGCTTGAAGAAAATCGACGTTGGGTGGCAAAAAATATTTCTCAGCTGGGAAAAAAGAAAAGCTTGCCACAAAAAGTCTAAAGCACTCCATTCTCTACAAGAATGATTTAATCTAAATAAGGGCGTAGGTGATAAGTTTACGGTGGTTTGTTATTTAATACTCAATTATAAATCTATGAAAAAATCAAAAAAGTATTTTTTTCTTGGTATTAAATACATTAAAATATTTTTAACCTCAGTCTTATTTAATTGGAAATTATCTGAAATTAAGAAACAGCAGACGTTCTAGACCTAAACCGTCTGTCGTGACTGTATTTGGCGATTCGGAGCAATTCGGAAATTTAGCACGTCTGCTGTTACTGAATATGCGTCCAGTTCGGTTGTTACATAAATATTTGTTACTATGGTTCTAATAAAAAGTATAGATGTCGTAAGTAGTAGAGTGGAAAAATGTTGAAGAAATTTCTTCTAAAAATAAGAGTTTTGTTTATTCTGCTAAAAGTAAAAAAAACATCTAATTTTATTAAAAGTAAAATTCATAGCAGTTGCTATTCAATCACAAAATTTATTAAGAAAATATAATAAGCATGAGTTATATTAAAGAACCTGTTAAAAAAACAAATTTAAGGAAGTACTGCAGTATCGGTCACTTTGAGCTATCTATCGTACTGCTGGTTTTTGAAGAAAGTATATAAAATTACTTTATAAGAGTGTCAAACCGAGTTTTTTCATATTCTGGGCAAGGTAATTAAAAAAAATATATATGTTTAATTTTGAATGCAAAATTTCGAACTAAATTTTTGTATGACAAATAGATAACATTTAGGTTATGCCCGGTTGCCAAAAGTTTTCATTTTTACCTCTTTGTTAAATTTAACCTATTGTTAAGTTTATTTATTACTTTAATAACGAAATCGTCACTCGGCTGTTGGACTTTTAGTTTTAAGTTTCCTATGGTTAAACAGCTTAACCTGCTTTTTAATAAATTGAAATTGAATTGAAATTATTCCGGGGAAGTAAAGTTAAAATTTTTTAAGGTATAAACAAAAAAATATTCCTGAAATCCTCTTGGATGATGGAACGAACAAAATGGGAAGTTCGAGGCATGTCTATTTGGAATGTAAGAGGAGAAATTATACTGGCCAACTCTTTAGAGCAGAGAATAGTGACAGATTCCCCACAGCTCGTCGGTGGGCAAGAGGAGAAAGTTTTTCTGTGAGCATGGGGTCATTTATAAGACGAGCTCTTCTTTGAATTAAGTCGAGAATGCTAAGAGTGTAGAAGACGCCATTTCCCAGACATGAGAACGCTATTCCAAAAAAGGTCTGATTGATACATACAGAGTATACAGATGGAAAGAATAGAAATACTTTCTGGCTCCATAGAGGAATCCAAGCTTTTTTGAAGCTGCTGTTTCTATGGATGTAATGTGTTGGTGCTAGTTGAGGTTATTCTCAAAAGTAACGCCGACAAGATTGGGGCCCCAATCCAAAATAAGTTTAAGGTTTTTTGAGAGAGACACCCGCATTGACCTAACCTTAGTTTCGAAATCAGGCTTATTGACTTGCTTGAGAAATTGAATATTAGAGTGGAGGGTATTATCGTCAGCAAAACCATTCCATTAACTGGATTGATTGTGAAAGAGAGAAGATCATTGATGTGTAGAAAAAACAGAGTGGGGGGCAGTACTGAGCCCCGGGGCACCCCAGCATTAATTTGGTAGAAGCTGGAAGAATGACCTTCTACAATAACTAAATATACGTCGATTAGAAAGGAAACTGGAGAGCCAAGAATAGAGCTTAGGTGGAAGACCGTAAAAAAGAAGTTTTTTAAGAAGCCCATCATGCCAGACTTGATCAAAAGCTTTGAATATGTCAAGAGCAACAATCTGGGGATTTACCAAGAAAGTCAAGGGACTTTTTCCACTTCTGCGAGAAGAGGAAAGAAGATCAGCTGTGGATCTTCTGTAACGAAGTCCATGTCTGTTATGTAAGATCTTGTGTTTTTTTTCAGAAACTTTAAGATTTGGGAATTAATAAATTTTTTCATTACCTTACAAACAACTAAAAAAAGAGACATAGGTCTATAGTTTGAAGAGACAGTTTTGCATCCTTTTTTGGGGACAGGTTGCACACGTGCAGTTTTCCAGCTCTCCGGAAAAATGCCTGTGTCGTAAGAGATTCGAAAAAGGCGAGTTAGGATGGGTGCAAGCCCAGGAGCACATTTTTTTAAGACGATTGCTGATATGCCCTTCAGCCCAGACCCTTTTAAATCTTAAGAGAAGAAAGGATACGCTTGGTCTGTTTGACTTTAAAAATGATATCGGACATTTTATGAGGAACAGAGGCTGCTGAGATAGTCTGCTTATACTGATTTCTTGCTTCGATGCTAGCCTGTCGATTTTCGGAACTAGGGTTTTGAAGAAACTTTTTGTGGGCTTGAATTTTTAAAAGTCTGGCTTCGTCACAGGATTTAGTAAACCACGGTTTGTGATTTGAAGTTATGGGGTTCTTTTGGTATGGGAAATATAGGTCTCAATCCCTAGTTAAATTGTTTCGGTTGGTTATATATTTCGGAAGGATTGTAAGTAGAAAAGCACGTAGGATCCCAGGGATAGGTGGCAAAGAAATCTCTTAGACCATCCTAGTCGGACGAGTTGTAGTGCCAGATGGTTCGTGGAGGCATGCGTTCAGTTGCCTCAGAATATGTGGAGTATGATACGGTGACCAAACCATGATCTGAGCGACCAAGGGAAGCAGTTACTGATGCCTGGTAGAGTTTGGGGTGGAAGTAACTTTGTGATAAGGCAAGTTTACGTTAATTGCATCATTTCGACCTAAGGAATTTGCTGTTGCTCTGCAAGTAGTAGTAAGCAAGCAAGTAGTAGTAGCTAGTAGTAGCTTAAATTGTTGTTTCTGCTACCTTCCTAGAAAATACAGTTTTCAACCCCTGAATAAGGGTAGAAAAGAACAGTTTTCCTTTCTAGAGGGGTAAAATTTTTACCTCCCAGTTCCAGCCCAGCATGCCAATTAATTTATGTTTTATCAATGATTTCAAATCTTACGATATACTTTGACAAGTTTTTAATACAGGGGTTTACCCAAACAATCAAAACCTCAATTTAATAATAGAACACAAAATTCAAAGATAATTTTTAAAAAATTGAATGAAAAGTAGTAGAAACAATTATATACATTTCTTTAGAGTAAAGTGCATATCCTCCCTTGGATTTTAATGCCCTCCGCTTCGCGTCGTGCATCAAATTATCCGCTAGAGAAAAGGAGGCACTTTCCTCCCTTGTAATGTAAATAACTATTTTCTACTACCTTCTTAAAAAATATCGTTTTCAAACCCTGAATAAGGGTAGAAAACAGCACTTTACCTCCATAAAAAGGTAAAATTTTGACCTCCTTGTTCCAGCCGAACATGCCAATTAATGCATGTCTTTTTAATGTCAATGTCTTTAATGTTTTCAAATCTTACTTTATACTTTGACAAGTTTTTAATACAGGGGTTTATCCAAACAATCAAAACCACAATTTAATAATAAAACACAAAATTCAAAGATAATTTTTCAAATTTTGTATGAAAAGTAGTAGAAAAAATTAAATACATTCCTTTAGAGTTAAGGTCATTTCCTCCCTTGGATTTAATGCCCCGCACTTCGCGTAGTGCATCGAATTATCCGCGGGAGGTAAAGAGGCACTTTCCTCCCTGTTATGTAAATAACTATTTCACAATCGCAGTCAAGCTTTCTGAAGTGTCATTTTTTGGATCATTTGAAAAAAATATATACTTTTTTGTCAATAGCACAGCTGGTAAATGTTGAGTAACGATAAATCAAAAGAAATACAAGATTACCCTTAAGAAGGTATGCCCTACTAGATGGTCTTCAAGACACGACGCGATAAAAAAAAGTGTACCAGATAAGTTTAATTCCCACTAAAAAAGACGAACGTGACAAATGTAAGAGTATAATTAATATTTAAAAAAATAACGATTTTATAGGGCCTGTCCCCTTTTTCTTTTCGTTCCCGTTTTCCTGAGGTAATAACAGCATGTTTTCTACTTTGACCCTCCCCTTAATATCTGCAATACCTAAAAGAAGTTTTTTTAAAATTTAAACTGGTTAAAAACTATCTTAGGACACCTTTAAGAAAAGAATGGCTATCAGACTTGCCAGTGCTGTCTACAGAGGAAGAAAACCTCAAAAAAATAATATCGCCTTTAGCTATGGACGATTTAATAAATAAGTTTACTAAAAAAAGCGAAAAAAGTATATATTTGAATAGTTTTGCTAACTTGGCTCCTAGGACCACTAATTATAAGTAATTTCTTACCTATACTTAATCAATATATTTTTATTTTATTTTATTATTATTTTTTTGGCCTGAGACTATTTTGCCATTTAGCCAGTCACAATGTGTTAGTTTATTAACTATTTACACTTATATAATAGAAAATAAATAATATAAATATATATATATATATAATATAATATAATATATATATATATATATATATATATATAAATAATAATAATAATATATATATTATATAAGGAATAAAAAACTATATTTAATATCATTAAATGTTTAAACATTGTTTTTCCAAAATGGCTAATTTAATTTTTAATTCAAACCTAAAAGGTAAGTGGAGGCTGTTAACACATAAAGACAAGGATACAGACTTCACTCCACTGGGGTCTGTCAGGGCGACTTTTAAAATATAGACATACATGGTTTAGACCGCTGACCCAAAAGAAATTTGGGATAAGGAATGATAACGTTTATAATTTTAAATTAATTTTCTTTAAGTAAGTTAAAAGTACGTTGTATACTTTTATCTTTTGTAAAGATAAAAGGTGCAATACATTAAAAGGACATTCCACTTTACATTCAGTAATTAAAGTTCTAAACATGTTATCAATGTTAAAGCTGAATTTTTTACATTCAAAAAATATATGGTCAGATCACATTTAAGCATTTTTGTTTCTTTTTCGAAAAATCTTTACCGTCCATTTAAGCATCGCCGCAGTCGGGTAAAAGGGGTCCGCGTCAAATTTTGATATAGGGCCCGTCCAGGGTAAGCTACGCCACATTCGGTCCCGACTATGGACGGTAAGTCTAGAAGAAAGAGATATCAATAAGTATAAATATTTCTCTCAAGCTCAAGCGAACGAATAATGTCCTCGCACTCATACCGAGGAAGCTCATACTCATAGCGACACTTTATGTGTGTATGAGGGCATGTTTGGCCCATCCGATTGCTCTGGCTGCTCACAAAGAGTACTGAATATCATGTATAAAAATCAAGACTGAGAATATAAGTAAAATAAAATTATTTTTTGGGAGCTTTAAAGAGGCTGGTAAAAGGTTAACGTTTCCGCCGACGGAAAGTGTCTAGCAGTATTGATTATTAATTTTTAACTAAATTCTCTAAAACATATATAAAAATCAGCACTAAAAATTTAAGAAAAGTAATACTATTTTTACTTACCTTTAGCACTGGGTACCGAATTGGCCGTCGGCCCAACTTTGGCCCAAGCTACACGCATACACTCAAGGTACATACTTACACTACTTAATTCCATACGTTTGGTTTTTCCGAAAATAAGTAAGGTCTGGGGGCCCTAGGATCTTAGACTGGTATGCAAAGGTGTATAAAACATAAGGAAGAATATTGGAAAAACGATAAATTCATTTTCAATGACAATTTACTGTTATTGTGTTTTTCTTTTATTATTAGACCTAAAATATAAATATTTTACCTAGCAGAAGTTAACAAGACATATTGAGAGCATTAACAGTAATAACTTAACAATACTTAAATTTAAAAATAATTTACCGCCTACAAAGGCAACGGAAACATTAAGTAATTTATTTTATCGCTATTGTAATAAATTTCATGCAATGATGTTGTGGTTCATTATACATTTTTCTCATTTCATAACATGTTCATTATACACACCTTAATATTCTAAAATCCGGTTATTTCCAGTTCGCTTCTCAGATATGTGCGGCAAATTTGTTTTTAATCGTTGTTTTTAAGTTGATAACTAGTTAACACCGGTTTGATTATAAATAGAAAGTAAAGAACCAGCGGGTACGTCACGGAACATAAGGTTAATTTGAGAACAGTTATGAGGTTTTTGCCATTTCATAACTTTTTCTGTAGTAGGAGCGTAAAGTAGTTTTTTTTCGCTCTAGAGCAAAGGCTGTGAACCAAGGGGTAATTACCCAGGCGGGGGTAAAATAGCTGTTTGCGGGAATAGTACCCTAAAGCAACGAATAGTTAAATATATGACAAATAGCTTTACAGCACAGGATAAAGTTTTGTTTTAAAATTAAACCGACGAGTTCAAGTTCGCGATTTGTCGATGGTTACACATTATGTAACAAACTTATGTACAAAACAAACGTACAGGAAATGAAGCATTTTGGCTCGGAATATTTCGTCCTACATGGGATTACCTGAAATTTTTACAAAAGGTAGGGAATAGCCCAAGGATCAAAGTTTACATCATGCCGAGTGGCGATTTTATCTTGGGGGTGGTTGCCACTCCATCTTGGGGGTGGAAATTTTTTATTTTATTTTAGCTACAGGAATCAATAAAAAAAAGTAATTTTAAGTAAAACTAATATTTTGCGAGTTTTTCGTGATTGAAAGTTACAGTTTTTCGACGAAAAAATCGACGTTTTTAATGGGTTCTTCGCGAATAACTCTAAAAATATGTATTGTATTAAAACAACAGTGGAAAGCAAAGTTGTAGCTTATATAATTTCTCTAAAACCAATACGGACCGAGCTACGGCTTGTTAATGGTTATTTGTTCGTCAAATGCTAAATTTGAAAGATTCACAGTCAAATAGCGGGAAAACTTTGCATTTTTGGAGGAAAACTTAACGTTTTTTTATAGTATATAATTGAACGTTTCTTTTAAAAAGAAAAATATATACATATGTATATATAATATACATATATAAAAATTTTTATATATGTATTATAAATACATCCTAAAAATTTAACCAATTTAAAATGCCTAATTTTAGAAAAATTAGAGCTTAAAGTGAAAAACTAGTTTCCGCAATTTCGTAAAAAAACCAGTTTCTTCAAAATAACTCCAAATACTGGAGAAACGAAAAAAATTGTAGCTTTTTTGATTACAAAGATTTTTTCTTCGTTCAGATTTTTTGTACCATAAATATTTGGCCAGATATGGCCGTTTAAAGCCTCTATTTACGAGCAAGCACCACCTTATTCGAGCCCTTTAAACTCATCCCATTTTAAAACTAAGGAATTTAAGGGGATTTAAATCACATGGCCTTGTAGTTCTTGAAAAACCCTTCAAAATTGTTTTTGAAAAAACTTTCCATGTTTAAAAGTGAAGGAGCTATGTTTAAAAAACCACTTTTTTTAGAAATTCAAATAGCCCACTTCGGAGCATAATAATCTACCTAACCGGTATACTATGCAGTTCTGTATTTGTATAAATTTTATATTTGTCTATGTATGTAAATGTGCAGTGTATATTTGTGTAAATAATTTTTTTATGTAATATTACTTTTTTCCTATTTATATCTAATAAATTAGTTTATAAAAATTGCAATGTTGTGGAGGTGGTTTTTCAGGATTTAAAATTTGCAAAATAATGAAATTGGTAATATTTCAGGCAGCAATATTTTTTTTATTAGTAAATTTGTCAAGCTATTAATTTTTGTTTTGGTAATTTTTTTTTAAATAAAAGCTTTAATAGGGGTTAATTTATGAGGGTTGAAAAGATGCAAAATAAAATTAGTATATATTTTAGGCAACAGCATTCTAAAATTAAATCACTATAATAAATTAAAAATGTTTTAGGTTAGGGTAAATGTTTTTTTTTTACTGTAAGCTCTAAGAAGGGTTGAATTTTAAGGGTTGAAATAATCTGAAATTGTATTTCAAAGCATGAAACAATAATTATTTAACTAATCCAAACCGAATTTTAGCTATATTAAGGTTTAAATTGTTATTTTATAAGTTTTGACAATTAGGAGCAGTTTTAACCATTAAAAAACAAACAGCGCCCATCGGCATAAAATAGAATTTAAAGTAGAGGATAAGATGAGCCTAATTTAAAATTTTTATGCAAATCGATGCAGGACAAAAAAATGCAAAGTTTTGCCATTTTTTGAGCTTTATTTCCGGGACTATAAGTATCATCAACTTATTTTAATTTGACAAAAACTTTTTTTTTGTAAATTTTATGAGGGGTGGTTTTTTAAGGGTTAAGTCAATGTACCGTAAACTATTAAAATATTTTTTTTTCTACAATATAAGCGTCATTAAATAATTTTAAGATAAAAAAAAACATTTTTTGTTTGGAATTTCGTTATAAAGGGTGATTTTTAAGGGTTCAAACATTTCAAATATAATGTAAATTAAAACTCACAATATAAAAATATATTCATTCCACATATTTAGCTATGATTTTAATTTACATAATGGCTATTTTTATGGTTTTTTAATTTTTTAGCATAAGGGGTAGTTTTTAACTCCTTAAAATAAAAAACACACTTTAAGCATATATAAACTTTGATTTAGGGGGTGAAAGCAACTTAATTCCAAATTTCCATGAAAATTTAAACTGTTACAAAAAAATTCGGAAGTCAAACACCTTTTTTCTTCTCACCCACTGTACTAAATATTTATCTGTAGCAATGGACTTACAAAAGCAATATTTTTCGAAAATAAATATTCATCAATGTTATTCTTGAACATTTAGACCATTTTCTATTAATGACAAAATTTTTAGAAATGAAGATGTTGCAGCAAGGACAGGGCCGGATTTAATTTTTTTCCGCCTATAGGCTAATATATTTTTGCCGCCCTAATATGTCAATGTTTTTTGGATATCAGAACGAAAAATTTAGCATTAAAAAAATGTAAACTACACTAGTAATTTTTATAAAAATGAAGTGAATTAGGCCGGAATTTTTTAATCCATTAGTTAAATATTATTTTTTTATTAATTTACGATTACATGTTTTTTTAAATTAATCGTAAATTTGCCGCTATAATATTTGCCGCTCTAGGCTTTAGCCTATTCAGCCTTTGCGTAAATCCAGCCCTGAACAAGGATAAATTTATCAGAATTTTATGCAACCAACTTGACAGATGTGTTAAAGGTTGTTATTTAAATGACAAACAAATTTGAATCTCAGGACTGAAATCAGGTAAATTTGGAGGACGGTTCCACGGATTTAAGGTTGCTTATTTGGAATTAAATCTTAAGGAAACACACGCAATTTTTTAAGATAACGGGATTTTTGGGATCAGTAGAAATATTTTTCTGATTTATACATAATTTGGGATCTTGGATATTGCCCCCTCCCTAATTTGGTCTGTTTAGGATTCTAGGAATTTAGATTAAAGATATTCATAAAGAATGTTTCTAAGATTAGGGCGCCAGGCCAAGGTCCGGCACGCAGTGTGTATATTATACAAAAGTTTTTAGCGTATTTCCTCCTATCATAATCTTAATTATCGTTTCCGGTTTCACCTAAAGGTATAAGATTTGGTATGTAAATTCACATAAGTATCGTCGGTAATACCGTATATTTAGGGAGTATTGCAATCCGATTTAACTTTTAATGTTACAATTGTATATAATGTATAATAATTTAAAATGCAGGCAGGATTTTATCCCCTAAACAAAAAAAATTGCTACATATTACCTATCAAACCCGAAAACAGGCGCGATTTTTCGTACTTCATATTCATTCAAAGGGTTAGATTGTACAATTAAAGCAATGTATACTGGGGAAAACGGCCTATGATCCTCTTCCCCCATTTTTTCCAATTATCAAACACAAAATAGAGAAGAAATTCCACCCAAAACACCTATGTACAATAGGGACCAAGTTCCTATTCCATAATCTTGGTCCCTTAAAGGACTGAGATATAAAATTTGATCAAGTTCTTTTTCGTCTAATTTTAGATCTAAGTACTTTAAAAGGCCGGATTTTTATATATGAACTTAGCCCTTATCTGTATCTGTATCTGAAAGTGCGGATGGTGATAAACATCACTAGGCCTCAGTACGCCCGTTATGCTACCTCCTAAAGGGGACTCCTCACTCAGTACGCTGCCCATCCTACTGATTTAAAGTAGGTGAGAACGTCGCCGAGGGGAATCTCCTTAATGTCGGCCAAAGAAAGTCAATTCTCGCCCAGCATGGATCTTCTTTGGACGAGAGTTCAGGGCAGTCACAAAGGATGTGCTCCACCGTCTCGTCTTCCTGTTCACAACCTCTACACAGAGGTGTGTTATTTATACCCATTCTAAAGAGGTGTTTTCGTAGTTGACAATGTCCAGTAAGAACGCCCGTGATTAGACGAAGACTCGCCCTAGGCTTTGCCAAGAAATGTTTAGCTGTATCTCTGTCAGGATAGTTCAATAACTCCCTGGAAAAGTTACAGTTTACTGTTTCATCCCATCGTGTTGTAAACTGCTGATGAGAGTGTTTTTTCATTAGGTCCCTCATCGTAGACCCTGTCAGACCTACGAAAGGTTCGGGTCCAAAAGGTTTTGTCGCGGCAGCCTTCCTGGCCCTTATTTTACATTAGTGTTTTTAGTATGATATTTATTTAACCCAAATGTTTTATTTTATTTTGTAAACACAAAAACAGGCAATTAATCTTTTAAATTTTATACTCAAATTTCGCAATATCCCCAAGATTTGCATATATATTATAATTTCTTTCCCCGCAACCAGAAATATCAAGTTTCGGGTGTTAACAACTCATATTATTATATTTTTTTTTCTACGAGGTTATCGGAACGGTCAGCAAAACAAGAATAAATTTGATAATTCATTATCCTAATTGATAATTGCGCAATGCATTTTTTTTATGTTAAATAAATAATAATGTGGTTTATCTTTTATTGTGAAATGGCGTTAGTTAAGTTATTTTTAGCTTCTCTAATTAAGAAAACGGGAAAGGAATGACTTTTATTTTTGATATACTTTCTGTACAGTCAGTGTTTTTGTTTTCTCTCCAAATAATTTAATACAACACATAGAATACTAACACTGCCCCAGATTAATGTAGGTTAATCTGGGACACTGCCTTACTGGTTTCTGCTGAAAACCTTGTGCATTTTTTTTAATATAAATGTGATTTAAATAAATTACGAAATTATTGAAGTCCCTTGAGTTTCTTGGTGAATCCCAGATCGTTGCTCTTGACATATCCAAAGCTTTCGATCAGATCTGGCATGATGGGCTTCTTAACAAACTTCCATCTTACGGTCTTCCACCTAAGCTTTGCTCTTGGCTTTCCAGTTTCCTTTGTAATCGACGTATATCAATTACTGTAGATGGTCATTCTTTCAGCTTCTACCAAATTAATGCTGAGGTGCCCCAGGGCTTTGTGCTGGCACCCACGCCGTTTCTTCTACACATTAACGATCTTCTCTCTTCCACAATTAAGCCCATTCATAGTTTTGCTGACGATAGTACCCTCCACTCTAGTATTCAATTTCTTAAGCCACCATGTAATTCTGATTTAGAAAACAAGCGCAGGTCAATGCAGATATCTCTTTCACAAGACCTCAAACTTATCTTGGATCGGGGCGCCAAAAATCTTGTTTATTGCCTGGAAAACACAGTCATGTTCGCTGTGGCAAAAAAATCTGCCAATGTTTATCCCTTAAGGTATGTACACACCGAAAAAACAAACAAGAACAAACAGCAAACAGACGTTTTTCTTCTGTGTAGACAATGACAAAGGCGAACAAACGTTTGTTTGTTTTTGTTCACACATGTTCGAGTAGACGTCGGTACATATATCAAAGAAAATTTTTGTTTTTATGGTCATCCATAACTATTCCAACTAGTCGAATAATATTAAACACATATTTGGTTGCGCTATGTAGACAGAAAAAGCGAACAATAAACAAAAAACACATACAAAGTGAACAAGAACGAATGTTTGTTTTTGTTTGTTTTTTAGGTGAGTACATACCTTTACATATGAGCGGCCAAGTCCTGCAGAACAAAGAGTCGTTCAATCTTTTCGGCGTTACTTTTAAGAATAACCTCAACTGGCACAAACACATTACATCCATAGCCTCGGCAGCTTCAAAAGCTTGATTCCTCTTTCGAGCGAAATTACTTTCTTCTTCCAATCTGTACACCTGTATGTATCCCAAATCAGACCCTCTTTAGAATATTGTTCTCATGTCTGGGAATGGCGTCCCCTACAACACTTAGCATTCTGGACCTCATTCAAAGAAGAGCCGTTCGTCTTATTAATGATCCAACGTTCACAGAAAGGCTTTCTCTTCTTGCCCACCGTTGAGCTGTAGGGGATCTGTCGCTCTTCTATAGGTATTTACACGGCTTCTGCTCAGAGGAGTTGGCCAGTGTAATTTCTTCCCTAGCAGCTCCCAACAGAGCAACACGTAGTGCAACTTTTATGCATCCTTTTACAGTTCAGTTAGAGAGGCTCCAAACTTCCCGCTTTCTTCGTTCCTTCATCACTAGAGTGTCAAGACTGTGGAACCTTCTGCCCGCAGAAGTTTTTCCTTCTCCTCCCAATCTCCAAACATTTAAGCCCCGTGTGAACAAACTCCCTCTCACCACACTAAAGACACCCACGGTACGTTACTACTTAGGCATCAGCCTTCGTGGACTGTCCCAAGATTTAAAAAAATAATAAAATAAATTTGGCATTTTTGACAACTGCGCAAACCAAAAATTCAATTATTTATCAAGGTTAAAGGATATTTTATCACCTACCATTAACTTTAAGACAATTCCAGGATGGGATTACTGTACAAAGATATTTTTTTGGTACCAAAATTTCAACAGTATTTTTTTGAGCTCTATATTTGGCCAAAACAACATCATATAACGATGAAACATTATGTTAATTTTTTTTTGCCCATTAGGCTTTTACCATTTTCTTTGTGAACAAAAAATAAATAAAAAAAAAATAGTGGCTCAAAAAACTTCTTATTTCTAGTCCAAAAGCATATATGTTAAGTTAAAATATTTTTTCCAATATTGTTATATGTACTTTCTTTTGTAATGTTAAAGGTTTGGAAAGAATATGTACGCTAATTTAAATACAATAAATTAAGACAATAATCCAATAATTTTCTGCCAATAATCAAAAACTCAGTTTTCCTATGAACTTAGAGATGAAGTGCTCGAAGATCCTAAAAAAAAGTACAAAGTAGATTTTTTCGCAATTGATTAAGCCATTAATTCTCTATATACTTGTTTTAAACTTCTTTGAGCATAGTAGTATATTTTGCATTTCTTCATGACCTACAATTTAAAAAATATGCCAAAAAAAAGATTTAATATCCCATTGTAAAAAATTGGAAAATATTTTTACCAATGGAGATTTATCCGATTTAAATGGAGATTTATCCGATATAAATGGAAATGATTGGCGGATGAGATCGTCAATGGGTCTATTGGTAGAGACTGCCAAAGTGGACCGGCGTTAAGTCGAATCTATAACCAATAATAAATATCAACTTCAGGGAATTGTTATCTTATTTTTATTCGAATTTTACTTTTAGAAAAATTTCAGAGCAAAAAATATGTATTTTTTCAATTGTTGCCCTCAGAAATTGTTTATAACTTTAAACAATTGCAGAGGGTGCCCAAAGCATCCGATTTTAATTTTTCAAAAAACGTTTGAAAGCTTAAGATTTTTAGTATATATAAAAAAAACACAGGTCCACAAAAAACAATAAGTGGTGTGTGCTGGGTGTCGGACTAAGATTTTCTTGCGTATTTTTTTACGCTAAACACGAATCTGAAGTTAAAGTTTTTTTGGATACCACACTCTATTTTTACGAAAAAAAATGTTTAAGTTAAATTTTGTTTCACCGGACCTAAAAACAACATATTTTATTTAAAAATAACATGTTTGGCGTGTTTCCTTATTTTAAAATCTTAATAGGCAGATGTTTTAAATTTCCTTATCTTAATTTCCGAAAATCAATGTGATGCTAATTAATCTTAGGTAAAAATTTGGAAATTTAAAATAAAAGATTTAAAATGGCAGATTTTGGTATTTATAAACCAATTTGCCTCATATTCGGGATATAAGGATTTTAGGGAGGCTAGATCAAAATTTGGAAATTAAGAAACTTGGGTGAAAATTTGAAAACTTAAAATGGCATATTCAAAATGGCGGATTTCGGCATTTGTCTCAAATTAGAAATATAATGAATCGATTCCTTTTTGGAATCGAATCCTTCCAAAAAAGAAATGATTCCGGATCATTTTAAAATTTTATAACAAATTCGGATCACGGATCCTATTTTTAAAAAGTAATCGATTCCAGCCTTCTGATTCTTAAAAAGGAATCGAATGCTGGATTCGATTCCAAAAGGATTTGATTCCTACCCAGCTCAGGTGAATAGAGAGACTTTAGTTCTCATTTTTCTATCAGTAGTCGTGTTTTTTTTTAAGTACGAGTGACGTTTTAATTAACGTAGTTAAGAACGGAAGCAATCGATAAAATATCTTCTACCAGGGCAGAATGTGTCATGAGGGCAGAAATAATTGCATCCCGGAATTTTTATAGGATTTTCGTAGTTCTGGTAAAAAAGCTAAAAAAAAAACCTATAATAAACATGCAAAGTGTTGTTTAAACATAAAATTTTTAAAAAATCTTCATTGGGTACTCGCCATATGGCACTGTTTCTCTCCTGGTCCCAGGTCATATATTCTGTGCATAAACAGAATTAATTGCCTTTGCAGATAGCCTAAAACAATCTCATAAAACCCTTTAACAATTAAAAAACGGATAAGGATTTTGTCGGCAGTTTCTGGAATATTAAATGGACAAAATAGCAGATATTGGTCCAGAGGTAGATTTGTTTTTAGCGTGACTTGTATTATTCTATTATCTAAATTCAAATTTCATATTTATGAAGAAAGTTTTATAGCAAATAGGTACATTAATATTGGGGAAAAAGCTAAATTATACGATAATGTACCGTTATCTTAGTTTATAGTTATATTTTCAGCAAGACGGTTTCTCACAAGCAGCAATTTTAGTCGTTGCTACCACGCCGCGACTATTGTTGAAAACTTTAAAGTTGTGGTTACTAGTGACGGGAACGTTGTCACTACGATCCCATTACGTGCCTACGACCAAAATGGAGAACATTTTGAAGGTGATAGTTTCGTAAAATTTACTACCTTGGAACTTATACCGGTACGTCGCACTTACGTTCCAACTACGTGGCGGTGACGTAGCGCCGTGGTCACCGCTACCTGAGCCGCTACTTTATAAGATTTGTTCCCGCCCACTTAACTTGGCGTATTTGCTTTTTCTTTGTCTTACATATTCAGAAACAGTTTAATAGCATCTTCCGTCGTTATTCAACTTCCTTGACTATAATGGAAGTAATATTTTTACGTTTAAGTAAATATTATCGCTTTTAGGGGTACAAAAACTTTGCTGATTCACGAGCTCCGAGTACATAAAAATTTAAAACGATTAAAACATTTCTGTAAAATGTGATGTCGATGGATTCATAAAAACAACGCGCCCTCTTAAAACATAATTTTTTAGCACTTTTTTTTCGGGCAGGAAATGATAAAATTGTATAAATTTCGTAAAAAATGTTTTTTTTTTCATTTTTTCTAATTTATGATTTCAGTTTCGCTTTAATTTATGTTTTTTTGTGATTTTTTGACGATTTGATAATTGTAATACCATAAGGAAATTAAAATAAATGTAATGGCGCCCAACATGTTGTCAGTAAATGTGGCGCATTTTTACAGAAATTACTTTTAAGTGGTATTTACTACATAAGATGGATATTTTCGCGACTTACCGTTTTTAACTACTGGTTGATAGCAGTTCTTTCCCCCACCATTCTGACCGTGTTTAAACAGCCTATCCTCGCAAAAACGAAACGGTTTACGTATGTCAACTTACTACTAATGGTTTAATACACTTTTAAGTTTAAATTTAAATGTAAGGTCTTTGGAGAGTTAAGAAATAAGTCGAAAAGATAATATATAAACCAAATTTTTCATTTAATTACATATTAGCTGTTTCCAAGTCAACTATAATAAGTAAATTTTTCCTTTATGATTGTAATATAACTGTATTAATTCATCCATTTGGGAATTAAATAATAAACCAAAAAATCTGCAATACAAATAGTTGTCAAACCATAGCAAAAAAAACATCACAGAACCAAAACAATAGAAAAGCCGCGAATCCTCCATTATTTTAAATTTAAATTTGACATAACCATTATTAACGCTCCTCCTGACCAGTGGCGATAGCGGTAGATACTGGGTACAAAGTAATGACGTAGATACTGACGACAGAACACCTTCCCCTACGTTACCGCTTCTCGCGAAAATAAACCGGTATGTTAACTGTCCTAACAATGTTCAACGCGGTATGTCGCCAAAATTTGATAAAGGTGTGTTTGAAAGATTTGCCCCCTTACTGAAAGTAGCGGCCACTACACTTTTATCACTTTAAAGTTATTATTACCATTAAGTGGAATATTTTTTGTAGATATTTCAAACTATATAGTCGCGATAACTACAAAATAATCTCAAACTTCCCAAAGCCACGGTAAAGTTCCCATTGTCACTATAAAGTTCCAAGTGGAACTTTAACCTATAATTAATTAGTGCATTGTAGCGATTTGTGCAGGCTGCACATATTTTAACCGTCACAAAAAGCCATAAACGTTTGAACACCAAGAAGTACTCGAACGATTTGCACGAACTAATAATGCCGACTGCCGACAACGGGTAGATATTTTCGTCTCTGTAAAGTGACCCTTACTTTAAAATGATGTTTTTTAAGTAATTGGAACTTTGTGGTAATTTTAAGACAGAGTGGAAAGTAAAAATGACTGTAAAGTAGTTTTCGTGAGTAGCGAGGGACCTAATTTTACCTTAAATATTACTACATAGTTCCACAACTTTGAAGGAATTTTAAAAGTACCAACGACATTGTAGTTACTTTTAACGGTATCATAAAGTAATAAAGACTTTAAAGTATATATAATATATACTGGTTACAGGACAAAGTTACTGGGACTATCAATTATTACTTTAAAGTCTTTGCTACTTTAAAGTTATTTTACATAGTAACAGTCTCGTACCAAAAACTTTAAAAGCTACCTAGAAGTACTGAACTATTAGGTTACAAATTGCAATAGTAACTACAAAATTACCAAAAAAGTCTAAATAAGAGTAGGAAAAACTTGAAAGTAATTTTTTTAGTGATAATTACGTAACAACAACTTATTTAAAGTTCCAATCTCGGTTTCCGCTACTTTGATGCTGCTTGGGCTATAGGTCATTGGATTGGCACCCCTGGCCCTATAAAGTGACCTCAAAGGTCACCAGATTATTTAGTTTTGCATTTTTTCTTTTGATGTTGTTTCAAGAACTTAGAATTTATATTTATTGTAGAAATTCAACAGAACAAGAATTTAGAGATTTAAAAGCCTACTGTACTACTTAGGATTAGAAGAGCATATAATAAATGCATGGAACATAATGGATTGCAGTTTTTTCTTATTTCACAGATACATATGTACTAGAGATCTCAAGCTTTCAATCGTTTTTTACCAATAAAATATGAATCATTTAGGCAGCAGACGCTTCTTTTGATATATCAATAAAAAACACATTATAATATAGGTTGCGGCAACCAGTGGTGAAAAGACACGATTCCCCTGTCTCTACCTGGTAATTATGTTAGACTATTGCATTACCAATCGATGCATAATAATTTAAATGACTTTGAGCTAGTTACTTGCCACATAGTAAAATAATATTATTCTTTATAATAAATGCAAGAATATATTTTAACAGTATATCCTCCTTTGTGGGTATATTTATATTTATAGGTAAATTTGATGAAATGTTAAAACTGTATTATATTGTACAATGATAAAATATTAATGGCTCTCATTTGATTTATTCTTGTTTCGCCATCTCAAAAATTTCCCCCAAATATTTTTATTTCGCACGCAAAATTAATTATTCAGTTATCAACATCTCGTTTTGTACACCAAAAACTGAGGTAGGATCCTGTCTCTGATAGTTCATAAAATATGCAGGGCCGGAGCGAACAGGGGGGAAGGGGTGCCTCCCCCCCATAGGTGATCGATGGGGGCGCCAAATATTCTCTTAAAGGGGCGTCAAATTATTATAATTTTTTTAATTGCAATTACTCAAAATAAAAGAATACTATTTAAAAAATACATCAGCATCCCATAAAAATTGATATTTGCTATTCTGTAACGCTTTGTAACCTTAAAAAGACTCACCATCGAAAGCATTGACAAGTGAATTACTAAAACTAAATAGGAATCAGATTAGAATAGTGACAGGATTAATAACCGGACACTGCACCCTAAGAAAACATATGCACACTATGGGCATCTATAGAGAAGAACCCATTTGCAGACTATGTGACGAAGAGGAAGAGATAGGCCTCTCACATCATATATGAGTGCCCTGCACTTACATACTAGAGAACAAATCAAAACCTCATGGTGGACACTAACCACCAGGAGGCTGAAGACCAGAAAAGAACAGTAAAAGGGCTACTACACCTGTCTAAGGTGTCAAACCTTTTTAACTGAAACAAATACACAAGAGATACAACAAGCCCTGTAGGCTGCAATGTCGAGGCGGACAAAACCTCAACTTGTGTATTTAGTTTATCAATCAATCAATCAACCTTAAAAAGTCTATTATTTGTATATACAATACCATTTTTCGCGTCTTGTTTTGTCCAACGCCACCGAAATCTATCATACCTTTGGCGGCGATGTATTATATCTGCTAAACATACTGGCTTTGATACAGATATTAACAATGGAATATTTGTCTGTACTCTATTAAAATATATTAAGCAATTGAGACTTTTGGGAATATATTTATTTATCTTATAAGATTAACGACAAATTTTATTAGCTAACAGTAAATTATACATTATATTTGTCAATATTTTTTTTATTAGTTTTATGTTTCATATTCATTGCGTGCTGCTTAAAGTGCATCAGTGCAAATACTAATACTTGTTCATTGTGTGTTGTGTACTAGTGATGGTTAGTTAAAAATAGGTTTTTTTTTTAAATAAAAACATTTTTTGTATAGAAAAAAGTAAAATGCATAAAATACAAAAATATCAAAAAAAACAGGAGCTGCCAGCCTCCGTGAAAAAAAAAAAAAAATTGGCCCCAACAGCTTCTCTACAAAAAAGTATGGGTCTGTTCTTGCAGACGACTACAAAGACACTGTAAGTCTCATAGATTTAATCACTTAATATACAGGTTTGTGACCACATACCTGCATATCCTTTTATCTATATTTTTTACGCAATTATGTAAAAATAAGTAGAAATTGCACCAGTAAAATTAGAATTTAAGGGATATGATTTATTTTTTAGAAAATTTATTTCTGCCTTCATTTTGGTGTTCTTAAGAAAGTCTGAAAATTTAGAAAAGCCCAGTGCTGTAAAACAATCTTGTCCACGCGTGAAGGGGAAAAATCAAGCGGGTATAGGGGAAAAGACCCTGCTATGATATTTCTATTAATTTTGTATTTTTACCAAAAATGAAAACACGACTATTTTTGATAAATGTCAAACAATGTATGATAGTTTAATGTACTTATTACCAAATTTATGATAAAAGAAGGGCAAGATAGTGAAAATAAGCTTATTTAATTATTTATTATGTTTAATAATCCATATCTCGAAAATAAAACGTCGAAAAAAATTTACTTTAGATTTGTGGTCAGCGCCTCCGTATAGAAAAACTCATTGAAATCGGTAAGGGTCAAGCAAAGTAAAAAAGTACCATGATTTAGATTGGTTGTTTGTGTTTTAGGGTCATACAATATTGTATAAATTTATAATTTGTATAAAAATACAATAAAATAATGTCACGTCATGCAGGTAACATAAATAAGTTTAACGATTAGTATTATTTTTTACATAAGCATTTTTTTATTATTATTTTTTAAAAATATTGTTACAGTCCACGAAAGCTGGGGCTTAAATACTAACGTAGCGTGGGTGTCTTTAGCGGATAATAAAAGTGAGTTTATTTACACAAGACTAAATATAATTGGATTTTGGAAAAGGAAAACTTTTGCGTGTAGTAGATTCCAGTCTGGACACTCTGGGAATAACCGAACGAAGAGAGTGGAAAGTTTGGGACCTCTTAAGTTGGATTGTAAAAAAATATATAAAAGTGGCACCATGTGTGACCATGTGTTACTCTGTTGGAAGCTGCCAGAGAGATTATACTTGCGAACTCCTTGGAACAGAAGCTGTGAAAATACCCATAAAAAGTGACATATCCTCTACAGCCCGTCGGCGGGTAAGAGAACAAAGCTTTTCTGTAAGCGTGTGACGCAGTATACTAAATTTAAAAATAGGGGCGCCAAAATCACTTCCCTCCCCCCAATGAGAAGCTGTTTGCTCCAGCCCTGAAAATATGGTAAAATGAATTAAAACTAATTTTAAAACTAAATATCAAAATATTTATTGCTCACATATAAGATGCAGAAATATAAAATATTTATATAATAGGGATATTAAGATAATCTAATAATAATATATGTTTTAACCACCTACCGAAACGGAAAAGTTTAGTGTTCCTACTTCTCGTCATCTATCACGTCTGAAATATTATTGGGGAAAATAAAAAGCCGCCTTAACTAACAGAAGTCGTTTGGCGTGTAAACCCTCAAAATTTTAAGTAGATTGCAAAAAACTGATAAAAATGGCTCAAACTTTAGAGTAATTGCAGTTATGCCAATGAAAAAAAAATTAATTAAACAGTCCTTAATTTATTTAAAGTGTTTTTGGCTGTACATTTTTCCCGCAATAAAAGATGCTAAATTAAAAAAGGAGATGATGATGATGATGGACCAAAAATTTGGAGTTTATGAATACGAAAATTTTATCGAAAAAATAAACGACAGTGAGAAAGCAGCTTGGCAAATTTTTAAAAAATGTTTCTGAACTTTTTAAGAAATAAGAAGAGTGAAAATTACCAGAATTTAGTTGAAGAGTTTCTAGAAAATTTAAAAAAATTGGGTTGCTTGATAATTCTAAAATTGCACTTCCTACACTCTCATCTCGACTACTTTCCTTAAAATCTTGAAGATTATAGTGAAGAACAAGGAGAATGATTTCATTAAGATATAAGTGAAATGGAGAGTCGGTATCATGGAAGTTAAAATGTCAACATGAAGGCAGATTTTTGCTGGACACTATAGAGAAAAAAAACGATAGAAAATAGAAAATGAAAGAGAATTCCGCTGCATAGGACATTCAAGGAAAAAAGAGTTCCATACAAGCGAAGAACAGTTTAAAGTCAATAAGGGTCGTTCCGCACCTTATCTTCACATCGTTTTTGCATTTTTTTTCATTATCGACAGAAATTTAAAAAAATGTGCTACAGGTAAGCAAAATTCATTTGGAGAAAAAACCGTTACTCAGAATCTATAAATATTTTAATATAATTTGGAAGGAATCATGTTCAGCTCATTGCTATATGTAGGAACAATATTATTTACTGCTATTTTTTATGCATCATTGCTATTTTTTACGATTTTTAATAAATATATAAATCAAGATAAATAAATTCCGAATTTGGATTCATCGCATCAAAATATATCATATTCATTTTTCATAACTGCAATTTTTCTCAATTTTTAGCAATTTTTAGCGTATTTTTGCAATTTACAAATTTGGAGGATGAACAGCCAAACGGACTTTGGATTTGGATTCAGCGTATCGAAATACATAAGAGACATACTTGATTAAGTTCAATTAATTTTTTTTTTATAATTGCTATTTTTCGCAGGTTTCAACCATTTTTAGCAGTTTTTCGCAATTTACTCAAAATTTTAAGGGTGTATGGACCAAACGGACCTCGGATTTGGATTCAGCGCATCACAATACATGACCAGAATTTTTTTTTGTGTGCCGGGGTTATTTTAACACAAACTTTTCATTAGATCAACAGTTTTTAAAAAGAAAAAAGATCACTGCGAAGATAAAACTTTATTTGTTGAAATTCCACACAATGAAAAAAATGTCTGTTGTAAATAAATATTGCAAGAGACACAACAAATAACATAAGAATCAAGGCCTAAAAGGAAGGTTTATTAAGTCGATGAACTTTCAGTTAGCAAAATTTTAGAAGTTTGCAATCTGATTAAACCTTAGTTTTTTAGGTCATAATTGTCTTAGAATTTAAAAAGCTAGCAAGATTTTATTTTATTCATTGAACGCAGAAAAAAGAAAAGAGATCATACCAAAAACACTAATAAAAAATAAGGGCCAAGTTCCTATTTAAAAATCTCGGATTCTTAAAGTACTGAGATCTATAATTAGACCAAGGTCTTTTTTTACTTGGCGAGTTTTTTGTTGATCTGACTGTATTAAAAAAAATGTCTGTATTATTGAAAAACATTGATTAATACAGATAAATCAATAAAAAACTTGCCAGAAGAACTTCGTTCAGTTTTAGTACTTTCAGTACTTTAAAAGGCCGGGCTTTTTGGATAGGCCTTTTTTTTTCATAAGTGTTTTTGGTATAATTATATCTTTTACGAAATCCTGTAGGATTGGATGATGATGATCATGTAATTCATAGATTATATGGTTTTAGCCCAAAAGGTGCCGTGAAATGCAGTAACTACATATTTGGGCACATCGTTGATAAAACTAGGGGAAAATGACTTATACAAACCCGGCTAACTTAGTGCCTAGTACTTATGCTTTCGTTAGAGTATGAGGTCTGTCCTAAAGAAAAAAAAAACAAACAAACAAGACATACATTATCGTAATTTTTCCGCATACTGTTGCGTGACTTTACTAATTTTAAAAAAGCAAATTAGCAAAATGTGCGACGCAAAAGTCTAGAAAATTATAGTACAACTTAAAACAAAAAAAGTAAATTTAAAATGATATATGTAATTATCGATAATACGTTTAAACCTAAATTGAGAAGTACAAATGTCAATACCACAATTTTATGAGTTAGACAAATATTACTGTGTTAATGTAAAAAGTTCACATAGTAACAAGGTTTGGGCTAATTGTCAATATCAATTGAATCGTTTCTTTTTTGCAGTATTTAAGGAGGAGGAATAAAGATTTTGACCTTTTGTGCCTATTGCTTCCCAGGCGTCCACTCATGGCAGTGGACCCCATTCAGGCGCCACCGGGATACCGGGAATTTCCCGGTGGGCCCATGTAAGGTTGCTTCAAAGCGCCCTCCCAAGCCCTACTACACGGCTAAATACAAAAAATAATAATAAACTAGAAGTAATAATTACTGTTTAACTGGAGTGCACCTGACTTGACAACAATTTCTTTTGATAATACCACTTACATGGAGTATTATGACAAAGATTGTTCTCACAATTAAATTTGTTAAAAACAAGGCCACGACGTTGCCTTTAATAGCAGAATTTGGAAGCCTTGTTTCTGATGCCCCTTGAACCCGATATAATAACTAAATATTTCTGCAGACATAGTTATTAACAGGTTTTTACAGAAAAGCAAAGCAAAGTTTTTTTCGTAATTTACGCTACACCTTAGGGATCGGGCGAAAGGACGCGGAGACGGTGGGCGGAGACTAACAAACTCCCACTCCCACAATTTTCGTATAGCATTATTTTTTATTTATGTTCTTCCAAATTCGTTGTATCAATGCGATGTTGTGTCCGATTGGCAAGCCTACAGGAGATAAAGTTTTTCGGTAACTATTTTTCACTTAAATGACCTAAATTATACACCATTTTAAAGAAAAGGAAATAATGTATGCCTCTGCTGTAACGGATTTTTTAAATATGAGTCAGAAAAAAAATAGTACCTAAACGTAACCGATTTTAGGGTGACTTTCACTCAAGGAAATATTAAAAACTAAATCAAAACTTAAAAAACTATTACAGCAGAAGCCTAGATTTAAGTGTTGGCTTTCATATAGTTTTTGAAAATTATGGATAACTTATACCGTTTTTGAGAAAAACATTATGCCCCGAACCCCAAATTGGATCCAATTTTCGCGGCGCGAATGGACTATTAAAAGTTAGTATTTATCTTATTATTAATTACTTTTTAGTTATTTATTGTTTTTTTTTTTAATTTTCTATTTTATATTTGTTTTAACTTTGTTGTGTAATGTTGACATATGATTAAGGGCCTATACTTTTTTTTCGCAAACTATTAGTTACGCGAGAAAAAGTTTTTTGTAAAATGTGTTTGTTGTAAAATTATTTTTAATTTCATGATATTTTTAGATTTGTTACGATTTATATGGACACAATTTTTTTTTAATAAAACACCCTATATTTTATAACATTTTTGGATAGCCCTTTTAAAGACAAATTTAACCATATGGGACTATAGGTCTGTCATGCACTGTTTCGGACTTATTAAAGATTATCTTCAGAATTGATGCTATTATGTAAAAGCTATAAATACGACGCGGATTGACTTAAAAATATTCGTTTTCTTTTTTATACGATAGTACTTTTGATTATTCAATATTCTAATTTCTGGGCGATCAAAACTGTCTTCACCTCACTCGTGCTCTTAAAAAGTGTCTTGGAATTGAGGCGAACAATTATGATATAACGACTATTTCCAAACCTGGCGCCCATATGTCTGCGGTCTTGGAGGACGTTGAGGATCTCATAAAAGATTATGATGAGAGGGACTTTTTGATAGTTTTTGGGGGGACAAATGACATTATGAGTAAGAAATTCCCATCTTTTAAATTATTGTTATCAAAATTACGAAATTGTTCTTTTACGAATTGGTTTATATGTTCAGTACCTTTTATCAAGAATAATGATAACATTAATAAAAAAGTCCATAAATATAACACTAAACTATATAATTTTTTGTTAAAGTTTAATAATTGTGTTGAGTGTATTTGTAGACTAATTGATATAAATAGCAAACAAGGTTACAGGCTTAATACATATAATGTTTGTAAGGAAATTGCAATTGCTGTAAAATCTACTTACAAATTAAACAAAACCCTTTTACATATACCCATAATAAATGAACCTGAAATTTGTAAAGTAAGTAGCAATAGTGTTAGTTTTAATAATGTTGCTGATTCGCATGGTCAGACAAGTGCTTATTGTAGAGCAACCCAGTAATGTAATTTCTAGTGAAATTGAGGGACCATCTCATACTGGTAAACAACCGGAAATTGAGTCGGACAGTGAAGTTTTTGAAAACAATGGAAATAGTGTATCAACTTTTTAGAAATACCTATAAACCCAATAATGCCTCCAGGCACGGAAGACAATATGGTAAACTAACAAGAACACCAATATCCCCCAGGAATAAAGGACCAAAAAGAAAAACTACTTTACAAACTACAAAAGGAACAAGAGTAAAATTACTTCATCTTAATATTCAATCACCCAGGAAAAAATATAACGAAATATGGAGAATAATAACATAAATATAGTATGCTTAAGTGAACACTGGTTACGAAAGGATGAGATAGAATCAGCAAAGATTGGGAGATTTAAAACGGCATCAGCTTACTCTCGGGAAAATTCTAGAGGAGGGGAACAGCATTTGGTTGGATTCTGATAGTGATTATGAGGTGTGTTCTGAGATAAATGCTTTGTCTGTTGAGAAATGCATTGAGCTTAGTGGTGTTATCTTAAAAAAACAAAACCTTGTTATTATTTCACTCTATAGGCCGCTCACGGGTTGTTTTGACACTTTTTTGCAAGTCATCGAGCGTGCATTGCTTCGACTAAGTAAAAAAGGTAAAAAAACTGTGGTTTGTGGAGATTTCAATGTTTCCTTTAACACAGATGACCAAACATGTATTGCTCTCTGTACTCTTCTGGAAACTTTCGGACTGAGACAGATGATAAGAGTTCCAACTAGGGAAGAACTGCCTGGATAACATATTTTTGAATTTTGATTGTATGGAGTGTGGGTCCTCGGTGCTGGACACTGGGTTATCGGATCATCTTGCTCAGGTTGTGGAATTCGAACTTGAAGTACGAAAAACACCGAAAAACGAAAAGGTCAAATGCAGGCAATTACTCGTGTAGGTAAGTTTAAATTCTACAATTTAATAGAACAAATAAACTGGGATTTCTTAAACGATGGCAGTGGAGACATAGATGATAAATTTCAACAGTTTCTGAATTTGATTTCGGACTTTATTTTCAGTCTTTCCCAGAGAAAACATATACGAAGCAGAAGGATCGGGGCCGAGTTTCAGGTTGGTTTATACAGGGACTTAGAGATATGAGAGACATATAGACTTTCTAAATGATTTGATTAGGCACTTTCCATCGAATGAACTGAAAACCTATAGAAATAAGTTTAAACTAATTTATAGATCTGAAATTAAAAGAACAAAATGCTCTGCTAATGATTCTTTATGAGGTTAGAGATGTGATTAGTTTCCTAAATAACAAATCGACCAAAGATTCGTATGGCTTTAATATACCTCTTATTAAAACTATAAAAAATCTTATTGTCAGTCCTTTGACAAAGATCATTAATTTTTGCTTTAGGCAGTCCAAATTTCCCTCAGCCCTGAAGCGGGCTGCAGTTGTTCCTATTTTTAAAAAGGGAGATAAAGATGATGCATCAAACTACAGGCCAATCTCTCTGCTGCCCATTTTTTCAAAAAATTATAGAAAATGTACGGCTGTAAGAATTGGTAGCTTCTTTGAGCGTTTTAAATTATTTAACAAAAAACAGTTTGGGTTTAGGAAGGGGTTGAGTACATCACTGGGAGTCATGGATCTTGTGTCGTTTATTATGGAAGCTTTCCATGATTCCGCTTATGCTTCGGCCACCTTTTGTGACCTCAGTAAGGCTTTCGACTGCGTCAGTCACGAGCTTCTCTTGGAAAGTTACAACGCTACAATTTTAGCAACAGTGGCTTATCACTAATTAAAAGTTATTTGACTGGAAGGTCTCAGGTGGTTCGAGTGGGGGATGTGTTCTCCGAGAGCAGGGTTGTTGCCGTGGGAGTACCACAGGGCTCAGTGTTGGGTCCTCTTCTATTTATTATTTTTATTAATGATCTACCCAACACTGACACCAGCGCTGAGTACACCCTGTTTGCGGATGATACGACAATCATGTGTGCTGACGGAGACCTGAAAGTTGCCCGGGGCCTCTCGGGCCTGGCGCAGGAGAGGGCAGAACGGTGGTTTGTTGCAAACAGATTGTTTTTAAATCGGGAGAAAACTCACAATATGGTATTCTCCACAAGGGTATACCGAAGGCATGAGTCTGAGCCTGTGAAATTTTTGGGTGTTTACCTGGACAGTCGGATGCACTGGGATGTTCATACCCGCAACTATGCAAAATTAGCAAAATATCTTTATGCTTAGAAACCTGGAGAGTGTGTATCCTCTAGGGTTCTAAGGGATGCATACTTGCTACTATTCACTCCCACATTTCATATGCTATTGTAGCATGGGGTCATGGCAGTGGTGCTGCACAGGTCTTTGGCTTGCAGAGAAGAGCTGTAAGGGTGGTTTCTGGTTTGGGGTACAGAGATGATTGTCGACAGGCATTTATAGACAACAAAATTCTGACTTTGCCATCATTATTATCATGGAAACCTTAATGTATGTCAGGGCACATTGACCAGTATTAACTCACAGCGCCCGTCATGACCATAATACTCGCCACGGGTCTGACCTTGTGCCAAGGTACTGGAGAGTTAGAAGGTGTCGGGATGGTCCTGGGTACCTTGGTATTCACTTTTTAATAAGCTCCCGGCCTCTCAGGGGACTCTCCTTTAGGGAATTTAAAAAACACTAAACATTTCTTATCAAGCAAAGCATTTTCTCAGTTCAGGAGTTCCTGGACACTTCTATTCTATCTTTTTAGTAAACATTTAGTTGGTTGAGTTTATTTTATTACTTGTTGATTGCTATGTAATGTATGTATGTGTATTTTTGTATGTATGTATGTATATTATGCATATATATGTATGTATTTGTATGTATTGTGTATTATGTAAGTATCGTTTAATGAATTCAAATGTTTAACTTGTTTCTTTACATTAAATCTTAAACTTTTACATTGTGTATTTTTATATATATGTATGTATTGTTTTTTAAAACATAGTGTACTTTTTCTTTTTGTAAATTTTTAGTTAGTTAGTAAAGTTTGTTTTGTCGTTTTTAGTTAATTATTTTTATGACGTATGTAAATACTATTGTATTTTAACATGAATAAATAAATTGAAATTGAAAAATTGAAATTGAAATTTAATATTCTGTAAAAAACTAAGCGCTGTTGCCAAGGTTGGCAAACTGTGAGTTTTCACATTTTTATTAAATGAAACACACTGTTTATTATTATATCTTTGAATAGCAAATAGAATTGCAATTTCAAACACATAATATAGGCCCCTGACTTACAATTTTGGCTTAACTGGCAGATTCAAAAATGGATTATAAAATTTAAATAATTAAGATTTGAAACTATGAATTAGCTCCTTATCAACCTGTTAACAATCCAATTAATCACTTGCGAATTATGGCAACATTGTGAAAAACTTGATATTTCGTTTTAATATAACTTCTTAACAAGAAGTTTCTGTTTGACCCTCGATCAGTGAAGTCACACGATAAAAAGGTACATACCTCTTTTCGGAAAGGCGGTTGGCGGAGCCTTAACAACTGATTTTAATCCTCGGGGATCAAGGAGAGACTGACACCACTTAATGAGGTCCTATTTCTAGGACTAGGCGTGCTTTGAGCAAAGATTCCTATATCCTGTCGATTTCCGTTTTCATTGGTGTTTCAAGGTGTTTTTCAATGCCGGAAAATGGATGCGCTCGCAACGGGAAGCGTGAGAACTGACAGAAACCGGTTATCCGCAATACCAGTAGCAGATCTTGACTTGACCGCCATTAATTTGTGCCTTGCATTAATTTAAAATATATTTTAAATTTTTTTGATTTTCTGAGGCTTCGAGCCTGACATCCAAATTTTCCACCGACGAAGCCCTGGAAAGCTCTGTCTGGTAAGGGGAGTACTAGACAAATTGGACTAGATGGAACCAAAAACAAAGAAAGAAAAAAAGAAAGAAACTTCTTAACAAAACTCTAAAACGATTGTGACCACGTTGATAAGGAGCAAATTCACAGTTTCATATCTTAATAATTTTAATCTTATAACCAATTTTTGAATCTGTCATTTAAGCCTAAACGGTAAGTTCGGGTTAGTAATAGATGTTACATATTTATATCCATTCTGCATCACAGGCCCATAGTCATACATATAGTTGAATATGACTTTAAAAGGGCTACTCAAAAATGTCATAAATTATATGGTGTTTTATTAAAAACAATCAACTTTGTGTCACCACCCTGTATATAGAAACACAACACGCCTGAATAAAAATACTTTTACAACAAACAAGCTTTATAAAAAAAACTTTTTCTTGTATAACTTATAGTTTCCGAGAAAAGGTATAGGCCCTTAATAAACGCGACACCCTTTAGTTATTTATTATCTATTAGGCTTAAATAAATTTGTTAAATAGTTTTTCTATTCATCAATATTATTGGTCATGGCTTTTGGGCCCTAGTGATAGGTAGTTTTCCGGCCCCTAAAACGCTCCAGCACGCGCCTGACCCCAGTTGTACCCATGGGATGATGATGGGATCTACGACAATTCGACGTGGACAATTGGTCGCGCGACAAATCGACGCGGCAAATATGGCGCGACGGCAATTCATCGCAGCGACAATTCGACGCGGTCAAATACGACGCATTTTGAATTCGACGCAGACACAATTGGTCGCAGAGACTCGATGCGTTATTTAAAAAGTAGGCTTTTTCTAAATAATGCATTTAATGTAAAAAAACCAAATCATGGGTATTTTCTAATACGTTTCTGCATTTTTACGTCATATATAATTGGGGAAAATAAAAAGCCGCTTTGCTTACCAGAACCAATGATCGATATACAACTATATTTCTGCCAGAACTAACCATGACCGACTAGAACTTAGGGCTTTTGAATTTGTCTTAATTATCCCTACATAGAAGTTATTAATATAATATTTGAAATATTTTAATTGCACTAATCTTCTTTTATGTATCTTTATCCTCGTAATATCGTTTGTTTTTTGAAGTGGAACTTTCTGTATATTATTTAGCCGTTGATAGATATTGCTGAATACTATACAGGGTGTTTCCGATCGTGGGGCATAAATTTTACAACGATATTTCTGAATATCACAACGATATTTCTCATTGTCAGCGTCGAATTTTGCTGCGTCAAATTGCGATGCGACGGATTGTCTCATACGACGAATTGTCGTACGTCGAATTAACGCGTCGAATTGTCACGCGTCGAATTTGCCGCGACGTATTGACGTGACACCCTGTGATGAAACGACGCACAAAATCCTTTTTATCCATTTTACTAAAACGCTCCAAATATTGCTAAGAAAGTTGTATTTAAATGACTATTTGTTCCAGTGTTAGCGAATACGGCACCCATGTTGCACACAGCTCTCTGGAGCTGTGCTAGGGCTTTTACTAAATTTTTCTCTCGTAATAGACAAGCTTCCAAAACCATACCCTGTATCATAGTTTATAGTCTAGTCAAGAAGTGTATTTCCTTCAAAAAAAATAGTTAAAAGGCTTCGAAAATTATAAGCGATAGCTCATTCGACGCGGAATGTTAATCTGAGAAAGGCGTTTTGAGTATTTTTTTTTCTGCCGATAAAAATTGCAATTTTTATTAACCAAAAACGGAAAAAAAGAAGTCTTTTGATTTTTAATGATAACTCAAAAACTATAAAAGATAGCGGAAATTGCAAAAAAGATCCTTGAAGAGAAGGAAATTTCATAAAAAAGTCCAAAATCCCGAAACCTTATCTACATTGAAATGGGCCTCCACACGACATTTTTGTTTGCGCGCTCGGAGTCAAGACCGAGTACGTCACACTAAATAATTGTTTTTAAGGTATTAAATATTAACTCAGAAACTTTAAAAAATTATGGTGTATTTAGAACACCTTATAGAATTTATTTCCGGTAAAAATTTAACTTAAAGTCAGTTTTTTAACAAGTTAGACAATTGATTAACAAAATTGTTTTAAAATTTTGTCTTCATTGTACATTAAAAAAAAGTTTAAATAATTGTTGTAAAAATTTTTCGCTCCTTGGAGCCTTTCTTATATACATACTTAACAAGATTACGCCATAAAATTTTAATAAACTTAAGTCCTTTGTTTATTGTAATTTTATAACTTTGACAATATTACTCTTATTTTTTGTCATAGTTTTAAAATTATTATAAACAAAGGATACCTGTATCAAGGCGCACGGTAGCCCATTTTTCCCCCATCATAACTTCGGTCTCGTTCCACACAAAGCTATAAATTTAGTATGAAAATTCACATAAGTATTCTAATTATCTATGAAAATATTAAGAAAGTTATGTCCACTAATTTCTGAGATATTTGATTTTGAAAATCGCTCATTTCACTACTGACTGACTCATTGACTCATTCCGAGGAATTAAAAACCTAAAATTTGGTCTATAAGTAGGTTTTGGAACGCAAGTAAAGGAAAAAGTCCAAAAACTGCATATTATTACCCGGAACGCCCTGAAATAGGGCCGAAAGACCATATATTTATTATATTCACTAAACATAGAAAATTGCTACATTTACTTATTAGGACCACAATCCAGGCTCGGGACATTAAAATGAGCATATTTTGCACTTCATATTCAGTCCAAAGTTTAGGTTCTACTCACAGAGCGGGGTATACTGACAAAAAAAGCATGAAATCCCCTTCTCTTAACTTTTTCCATTCATTGAAAAAAAAATCACCAAAAACATTTATATAAAATATAGGTAGAGCTTAAAAATCGTATTCAATTACTTCTCAGTAATTGGATTACTTTAATTTAATTACTTTCCGGCAAAGGTAATTGTATTTGGATTATCAATTAGTGATTTAATTTCTCAGAAAGTAATTTGATTACTTATACAATAATTGAATTACTTAGAATTTATTCAACTTTGAATCCGTCGAACGCCACCTCCACGCCGATTTAGTATTTTCGATTGATGTTTACCGTCACTGTTTTTGTACTCTTTTTTTGTAAAAAATCTGTTGTTTGGAGTAGGATAAAAAGAAATTTTTATTTTAGAGTCATTTAATGTCGAACGTGATTAATATATGTGGTAATTCAAATAGAGTAATTGCTAAAATATTCAATTACTTTTAGTTTTATCATTTAGCAAGCATGCTTGTAATTGGTAATCGTAATTTACTACTACTTAGAAGAGTAATTGGAATCGCAATGGAATGACTTTAAAATTAATTGCGACAGCTCTGAATACGGGCCAAGTTTCTTCCCAAGTTTCTTCCCAAAAATCTTGACCTCTTAAAGTACTGTGATCTAAAATTAGACCTATTTCTGTCCTTAATTTTGTCCCACTTCTTTTTTAACTTGGAAAGTTTTTTACTAATCTGTTTATATTAAACAATAAAAACTTGTCTGTATTAATAAAAAAAGATTATTCATTAAAACATATATATCAATAAAAAACAATTAAAATCAGATACTTCCTAACACTAGTCAGACTATTCTAGTTTGCCCTAAAACTTATCAGGCAATACTAGAATATCCTACTAAATATGCTAAGTTCCTAACAACTATAGAAACTTTTAGGTTGTCCTGGACCAAACTTAAATAGCTTAAATCGGATCTCAGTGGAAAAAGTCTTATAGAAAATGTTAGGTTCCAATAAGAATACTAATAGGTCTATCTGAATCGAAAAATGTCCAGATAGAAATTCTATCATAACTTAACTGATAAATTCTTATAAAACATTATAAATTCCTAAGTAATCTCTTTAGCAAAACAATAAGTCGGAACTGTTAATACTTTATTTTGCTTTTATTTCCAATTTTCTGGTCATAAACCCATGGAAAACTATACAAAAAACATGAATCCATTTTTTTGTCAATCTATAAGTATCCGAAATTACTTTTTCAAAAACACAATAATTTCACATAACTTCCAATCAAACATCGTATTTTATTGTGCTATAGGCTTTTTCCACAGGGATATAGGATCCTGTAACATATACATTGGACTGGGAAAAAAATAGTATTTTTTTCTTGGAAAAATATATCGAAAATATTGTTCAAGGTGACAAAAAAAAGTACCGTGAAGGTTTTAGCTTCTAATATTAATATTAAGAGGTCTATTAACTATATTTTCGATGTTTTAGTTGTCCTTCATTTTTGTGTCAAAACGTTCAAACCATTAACGTAAAAAAATTATCTGCATACATATTTATAAGAAATTCAATTCCCTACAAAAAAGTCTCATTAAAAATTTTGGCCAAATGAGCGGTTTTCGAGTAATCAAGTTTTAAACATTTATATATTTTTTTGATTTAACTTTATTATTTTGGAATTTTATAACTAACGAACAAATAAATATATAACAAAAAATAATATATGCTCTTAGAGGGAATTTAATGCTCTACAAAAAGGGTCTCTTAATATTTTTGCATAAAGTTACTCCATTAGAAATTATTCACAATTAAAGTTAAAGAAAAAAATAAATTGTTGTTTTTACGGTGTTTACCAGAATTTTTTTCAGTCATTGAAATTAATTAATAATTTATATTATCGGAAATCATTATTTTATTAATCTTATCATTTAAAATATTTAAAGTTCACATTATATCCAAACTTATTCTCGCTTAATAGCTAGTCATTCTACGAAAATGTGTTAATGTCTTAAAATAATTAAAAAATTACAATTATTTCTTCTACCCAACCTTTTTTAATGATTTATCTCTCCAATGAATAAGTTTGCCGCTTTTCATAATGCTCTGACGTTTTTTTTTTAAATTTAAATCCATTATTTCTTAGAAATCTCCTCAAAGTTGTTTAAGAGCACCTAATTACCCCATTTGTCTTTAATTCCTTTATAATACAGTCCGGGGTTGAGTGTTTTTTCTTCAAAGCACATATAGTAAATAGCTTGCCCTCAGGGCCGGATTTAACTTTTTCCGCCCATATATTTTCGCCTCCCTAATATGTTAATATTTTTTGGAAATCAGAACAAAAAAAATTGCATTAAAAGAATGTAAACTTCACTGGTAATTCTTATAAAAATTTAATAAACAAATTAAAGAAAAGTAAAACAAAAACAAAATATAAATTAAAATGTTAAAACAAATATTTTTTTTTAACTATACTGCTGCAAAAACTTAAGGGAGTAAGGAAAAATGGTAAATTTTTTAGTGATTTTTGGAGAGCTATATTTCTGTAAAAACTAGTCGTATCGAGATCGTAAAAAAATCATCTTAAAGCTTGAAGATTCTTATTTTTAGATCTTTTGGCCAAAAATTTTTAAGAGCGCTAGTTATCGAGTATTTCGAAGAAACAACACGAAAAAAAATTGTAATTTTTTTATGTTTTTCTTTTGGGTCCACGGGTTTGAAATTTTTTTACAATAAAATTATGGTATAGAGTTAATAGCCTGTTCATTTGGCTTTATTTTTCTTTTTTAAATTTCTCGTTACGATGAATGGTTCCGGAGATATCCGACTTTAAATGCAAAAGGATCCTTTTGGCTTTAACCATCGATACCTCAGCAACCAAT
>JAHBCN010006283.1:0-49841 GCA_019359885.1 Listronotus oregonensis | reverse complement strand
TGCCTAAAAAGGCGATTATTTTATGAGTAACATTTTTTTTAATAAAATAATAATTAAATCGATCACTTCGTTCTTTTATAAAATTCTCTAACAACGATAACTAGTAGATTCAGTAACATGTTTCAAAAATAATAAGATTGTGACTCAATGGTCCGACAAAGCTCGATATCTCCAAAACCGTTTACGACAGAGAAAAACTAGGGTACAAAAGTTATGGAAGCTGAAAATTACTTACCTATTCCTAATGTTTTTTTAATTAGCTATCTAGTGATGCCACTTACAGGGTGGATCAAAAATTTCCAAAATCCAGAAATACATTATTTTTGTGTCACACTGTGTGGCATCATTAGATTGCTCCTTTAAACTAAAATATAAAGGTAAAAGTGATGGTTTCATAAAAAATATATTTTTCATGTCATTATAGGAATACTTTTAATATAAATGAATTTTAAATTTCACTTCCGGTTTAGACGGAAAAGTCAAAACAATGCCAAAAGATAATGATGACGTCATTTTTGTCAAAACTGAAAATGATATATAAAAAGCATCTACGTCGACATTGTACCTATATGACAGTTCAAGAATTTCCAGCATAATATACAGGGAAGCGATTTTTTTTAATAAGTTTTTTGCCATAATTTTTCTATTTTAGGTTAAAAGCTAAAAATAAGGAAGTTTTCTTGAGTGGAAGTAGATTTTTCGAAAAATTCTGAAATGAAAATAATTTTACATTTTACGCCCTTTTTTCTATAATTTTTGTATATTCAGTTTTTTACCATTATGAACGGTTTCGGAGATATCGAGCTTTGTTGCACTATCGAGCCACCTTGTATATGCAGAATGTTTATAAAGTATTTGTACAAACTTTGTACGGCAAATGTTTGACTAATTTAAACACAAAAAGTTTATTTGAACTAAAAAGCTTCCTAAATAACTTTTTTTTAATCAGAAACCAATGTATATCAGAATCATTTTCTTGAAAATTACAGATCTGATTGGTATTAAAAGTTTTTTTTTTGCCCTCAGAGTACTCAGTTTTGTATTTGCTTTAATTTTATATGCTTCTTTAAAGAAAATTTAAATATTTCCCATCACTAAAATGAAGCGCTATAAATAAATAAACCTCTACATTTAAAATATCCTTTTAATCAAATAATTTAAATGTACATCTAAGGTTAAAATTGGTATATTTTAAAATTTTAAACCAAAAAATATATTTTCCATCTTTATTTATTCGTAAGTATTAAAAAAATATATATTTTATTTAAGATTGCTTAGTTCAAATTATTACTACTAAAAAAAGCAAGACCAGCAAGACTCTTGCAGCAAGACCAAGACCAAGACCGGGTGGTGCAAGACCAAGACCAAGACCTTCTTTGGACTTGCAAGACCAAGACCAAGACCAGACTTGCAAGACCAAGACCAAGACTAGCCCGGTCTTGGTCTTGGTCTTGCTTTGCTCATCATATGTAGTTGCTGCGTAGATTTAAAAGAGAATTATTTTGGGAATATATTGAGGCAATTAAAGGTCAGCTGGTAAAAGGTCATAAAAAACAAATGTCAAATCAGAAAAATTCCAAGTCCAAGACCGTTTCTTTTACAAGACTGGAACAAGTCTCTTGAATACCCAAACCAAAACGTTGCTCTTGACATATCCAAGATTTTTTGGCCAGGTTGACATGCGCTTCTTAACAAATTTTCTTTCCACGATCTTTTACCTTAAATTTGTTCTGGCCTCCTGTTTCCTTTCTAGTTGACGTATATCTGTTTTTGTAGATGGTCACTCTGTAGCTTTTACAAAGTTAAAGCTTGATGCCCAGAACTTGGAACCAATTTTTTTCACATTACTTTTTTTTACGATCAGTCACATTCATAGTTTTTTGTTAGTTGACGAACTTTCCAGAAAAGGTTTGTTTTGGGATTTGATATTGTTTCGATGTCTGCCAAATGGCGTCCGCACAAGTCCAGGCATTTTGGATTCCATTCAAAAAATGGCCATTAACATTGTTACAGTCTTACAGAAAAGCTTCCTTTCCTTGCTCACCGACGAGCTGTAGGGGATCTGACGCTCTTCTGTAGGTGCTCCGAGGAACTACCCAATATAGTGTCTTTTCTAACAGCTTTTAATACAGCAACATATATTGCTTTTCTTATGTATGGATTACATAAGAGATATAATACATTTTAAGAGACCCCGATCTTCCTACTTTGTTTCTTCCTGTATCTCTAGAGTGTCCACATTATGGAACCTGCTGCCAGCAGATGTCTCTTCCTCTCCTTCAAGCACCCAAATCTTTAGGTTCATTTTTGTGGGATTATGTAAAAAGCAAGCCTTATGAAAAAAATCCTCAAAACACTTCAGTAGTTAAAAGTTATGGAAAATTTCAACAATAGAATTGTTTTCTGTCAGAGAAGTAGTGATGGCAATTTGGCAGATATTGTAAAATATAACTGTAAAAACTTATACTAAATATTGCAGTAAGTAATTTTTATTTACTTTATACATTTTTTTTATCACCAATATCCGGAACCTCTTGTTGAAACACCTTTTAACAAGCAGGATTTTTTTAACCGTCTAGGCTATTTGCTTTTATGTTAAGTACATTAGGTTATCAACCATTTTTATTTACCGTTACAATGGTACTTTAAATAAATAGTATATTTGGGGTTGCAAAATGTGGCCACACTGTCTATCAGTTGTGCCCGTTCGATCTTTTTTATTAATATTAAAAGAAGCTCCGAAGTATTTATGATTTGAATTCCAAATGAAAGGAAACGGCTACAAGGGAACATGTAGTCAATCACGTTTCGCCAGGCATTACGATTAAAGCAAGGGGATTTGATAAATTTCTAAAACTCAATGTGGGTAATATTTTCCTAGCTATTTTTTTGCTTAATAGCTTTTTTTATTTTTCCGGTATTTTACCTTAGATGTAGACAGAGAGTTCGTTAAATAGTGGATAAATTCATTAAAAATTAAAGAAATAACCATTAAGAAAAACGCTTAAACTTGTATAGTTTAATTTCTTTTTGCACATTTTTTTGCTGGACAGGGTCAGCCCGTTTACCCCGGGACCCGGACCAAGAGGGTACCATTTTCCAAAAAGTAGAAAGGCGAGTAATCCAAATAAAACAAACTGAAAGAACAATTTTTTTTATTTATCGACAACTTTTTGAGTTACTCGCAAAAAACTGTTAAAAATCACTTTTTTTATTCGATATTTTCAATTAAAATAACTTAATAAGTATTAGGTTATAAAAAAAACTTAACCCAACCATTTTTGCTTATTAGCGCTATAGTCGAATCAGTGAAGTCTTTTTTAATACGTCTATGTAATATAATATAACAAAAACCTTTTAAAGCGAAAACAGAATTATTTATACCGGATGAAAACGAAATCACTGCCAAGCCATTTATTTGTTTAAATAAAAACATATAAGTTTTGTTATAAGATATCAATTTTAAATATAAAAACATCTGTCCATCACTTCCAGTTTAACTGGATGTGGCATGAAGTATGATATTTCAAAATGGACATCTTCAATTGCCATTTTCTTGAAAACGAGAGTCTTTCATACGCAAAATAATGAAAAAAATAAAAGAATTCTTTTTTATTGATAATAATTACCAGTTTATTTACATAAATATTAAATGTTATATTTGTAACTTAGATGTACAGTGACGGCCATTAAATCTTGGGCAATAAATTTGTCAAATTTTGACTTTTCTGCCTATACCTTGTTTTACTTTTAATTACTATAAATAAAGCAAAAGGTAAAAGAAAATATTTATAATTTATAAAAACTAACAAATTAATAAATTAATTAACGATTTAATAAATTCAGACAAACTTAAATATTCTTCCAAAAAAATTTAATATTTTATTGTGTTTTTTTCTAAGACAGAGTTTAGCCTTAAAATTTTATCGTTCAGTTCGTTTACATTTTACGGCCTAAACTCATTTTCCCTATTTATTTTTTTTAATTAATAAGCCCCAAACATTTTTCATAACATTTAAATCCGGACTACGTGGGGCCACGGTTAAACCCTGATACGCTGCTCTTCCACCCATTCATCGACTTGCCGGGCCGTACAAACGGGACACTTATCTTGCTGAAAGATAAAATTTCGGTCCGGAAATCGATTCAGTACAGAAGGAAGCATGATATTTTGAAGTAGATCTATATATACCTCGGTTGAACCTTCTTTCGATAAAATAACATACACCAAGTCCTTGTGCACTCAGACAGCCCCAAACATTTACAAAAAATCGCCCACTGCTTCTGTCCTTTTGGGTATATTTTTCATCAAATCGTGTTCCTTGAGGCATGTTTACCTTAAGTATCCTATTGTAGCACGACTAAAACTTTTTCATCGGTGAATATTATATTTTCCCAAAAAATCGGAGGTTCCAAGTAAAATTGTAGAGCAAATCCAATGCGTTGTTCTTTATTTGCATTTGTTAAAAACGGTTTTAAGGCTGCCGGGTGGCAGCGCAATTCAGATATTTGCCTTATTCTTCGCCGTGCCGTTCTAACAGATCGATGCTGGGAAATTGCTTTCCGTTTTTGCTGTAACTACAAATTTAAATAGTTGGTTTCTCAAAACATTAACTAAATGATTGTCTTGTTCTTGATTCAATAGTTTGGGGCGACTACTTCCAGCTCTTCTCTCAAATGAGTGTGTTTTCTGCCATTTTTTTTTTAACAAAATGAATAATAGTCTTTGGGATGTTAAACTCTTCCGCCACATCCCTTTCTGGCCAACCTCTCTGCTCAATATAGTTTAAGTTTGGCATTTTAAAAATATTTTTAGACACCTGTTACTTTATTAGGTTTTTCAGCAGGTATTTATATTCAGTAGAACGGAAAAAAAAAGCCCAAAATTTAATGGACGTTACTGTACGCAATAGTTTTAATGTATGGTTAAATGCAAATTTAAGGATAATATATAATGTCATTTTACCATTTTAAGTTAAACCCAAAAAGAATGTGTTACTTTTTTGATAGCACTAACAATTACGAAGATACTCTATAAAAGTGTTAAAAATGGAACACTCTAAACATAAACATGTGAATATAAATTTAAATTATTAATTAAAAAAAAAACAGTGCAAGCAAAACATATGTTACAAACTGTAAATAGAAATACAACATATAAATTAAAATAGTTTATGTATTTTGTTATATATTATAATCTGTGTTAAAAACTTAAATAATAATCTGCTTTAACATACATTTTATTCCCCCAAGATGTGCATATAACAAATTTAATTAAAGCCCTAGGGCCCAAAACTAAGTAAATATTTTACGGGTCGCTGGTTTATATAAGGGTTTACTTTTAAATGTATGTATTATTTAACCAGATTTATAACATGTTTAGGGGTGAAAACAAGGGTAGAATTATATATTTTTTTGGTTGTAATATTTAACTCTGGCAAAATAGAATAAATACCTTTTTAGCTTGTAAATTTTTTGTTGTGGTTATAAAGAGTGATTTAAAAACCTATCCTAAAATTTTCTAAAGTACATTGGTCATGAATAAACCAGTTACTATCAAGAAAAATAATTTTGAAAATATTTTTGAAAGAGTCTAATATAAAGTGTAGGCCGTTTTGTGTGCAACTAATGGAAAACTTTTTTATTTGTTATTAGTCAGAAAAATGTATTCTTCATTAAAACTGGTGCATGGTCCTAAACTATATTAGCAGCCGTTGGCTTTATTAAAACTCTAAGGTTATACAGGGTAAGCGAAAAGAATGAAAAACTGCTGTGGAGTAAAGTACGTTTATTCCTGAGAATGTAACAATATGTATAAAAGAGTTATTTAAAATCAAAAGTTATGCTTAAATACCAAGTTAAGGTTTTTTATTAGAAATGTATGTTTCTGAAAAATTTTAAGTTGTCCGTGTATAATATGTATTTTTTTAATATTTATTTTTTTTTAAGTAGCTACAACTATGTTACTTTTAAGTAACTGGGATGCGTATTTGTAACATTTAAATGGATTTAATTTTTTTTTCTACAAGCGTGCGTTAATAATTCAATTTTTAACACTACCTAGATGCCTTAAAAATGTTACTTTAAAGCACTAGTGCCTTAAAATAACATTTTAAAGCACTAGTGTTAAAAGTTAAATGCCAAATTTCATAACGCCAACGTTTTTTTATTTACTAAAATTTATATTAATAATTGTACAATTCAAATAACTTCACAGAAAAAAACATATTATCAAATAGAGAATTTAGATATTTTTGTTTATATTTATTTAAATTGAGATTACCGATTCTTATTTGAAGAAAGCCACCTTTAAATAAATATTTCAAAATGATTAATAAAATTATTTCATATCCTCAGAATATATTTTCACTTTAAAAATACAATCTAAAGCTAAGACTTTTATGATTTTGGTTTGAACTTTTTTGTTCTTCAGTTTAAAATAACATATAATTTTACTTTGAATTTCAGTTACTTTTAAAATAAAAACTGGTCATTTACAATTAAAATGACATATCATTTAAAGAACGCGTCCTGTATGTTCAATTTGAAACATTTGGATTGCTAAATTTGAGAATATATTTGCAATATAATTTAAATATAAAATTTTTGAAATTCGAAAATTTTCATTTCTAGAAAGTCCACCTACGATGTACCCCGATTGGCACCGGAAACTGGCGGTGCTTGGTTTGCCCGGTTATTCTTGTGATAATAGATTAAGGTGAAGGGTAAGCGAAATTTAATCGGACTGTTCTAGTCTCGTTGCACGTGTTTTTGTTTTGGGTGTTTGTACGATTAAATAATGGGAGTTGAAGACATTTTACAACAGTGGGGATGTGATAGTGTTATCCAAGCCTAGGTAAGTATTTACACCATTGTTTTATAAAACTGTTGTCCAAAAACCAAGGGTCGATAGATCTCAATTGTCACCAAAACAGGCATTTTTATTTAAATAAACTTACCTATAGGAGCATACGCTTTTGTTTCGTAACTAAACATGTTTATATAAAATTTAGATATTAACTGATTAAAAACACTACTAAGTACATTGTATAAACCATTAATATTGTTACAGGCTACAGAATATGAGTACAGAGTGTGATAAAATTCAGTATACCTAACAAACAATATATACATATACCTACCTACATGTCTAATAAATTGTATATTTTTAGGCATTATTTTTAAAATAAAAATTTCTTATTTAACTATTCAAAAAACCTTAAATGGAATTGAAAGGCATTGGCGCGCGTTACATTTTTTAAAACTTGCCAGGTAGGAATATGGGTAAATGAAATTGACTAAAGCTATTCTAAGAAAACTGCTTTTAGTTAAGTATATTATTTTAAAACTTTGACTCCCTGTAGCCTATAGGTACCCCAAACTGCACCTGTTTGAAAAAAATTCTTACAAATAAAATTTATAATAATAATACATATTATGTATCTTGCTTTCCATATATTGTATAAGCCTGAGTATCTTTATCTTTTTAGTTAAATGTTTAGGAGTACCTAGTAAAACCTAGTATACGATTTGAGAAACAGTTTTTTGAATTAATTATAAATATTTAAAACACTTTGTACTTGTAGTTTGTCGCCCTGTATGTATGTATAGGAGTTAATTTACTTTTAAATTAAATTTTAACATGCATTTTATTTATATTTTATTTTTATTTATCTGTATGTTGGTATAGAAATCTGATATATCCACCTATTTACTTATTACAGAAAAATGTGTTGCTTAATATTTTAATTTTAGCATTTCGAATGTTTATTTTATTTTTTTAGAAAATGTCAGAGGAAGACCAGTTGCCAGAGTTGTCCAAAGGCCTTCTTACAAAACTAATCCCGTTGGTTGGGCCTCGAATGACTGTTCAAAGAAAAATAGCTGAACTGATTTTTATTTCGTTACGAAGTTGAGAACAAGACTGTTTCTTTTTCCAAGAAAGTAGAACTTAAAGTTAATTCTTCTATAATGAAAATTATATTTTGTTATTTAACAGATTTTTAAAAAGCTTTAGCAAGATATTTTTTTAATAAACGTTAAGATTTTTTACCTGTTGTTTTTTTTTTAGTTGTCAGCTAAACCTGTTATAATTATAATGGACTTTTTTAACACAGCGAAAAAACTTTAAAAAATTGTATACCTATATTAATGTTAGCTAAACGTAATAATGGATTTTTATCATTTTTAAAGTAACCGTATATTTTTCGTATTTCCAATTTTAATGAAAGTAACGTTGTTTAGGTCAACAGTGTTGAGGTCATATACAACATTATTTTACTAAATTGACTGAATACGGAAAAACCGGTCACTTTAAAAAAGAATGTGTTCAGTTAGGTGCAGCAGTTTCCCTTTTAAATGAAATATAAGGTGTAACAAATTGAGTATGCATGGGGATCTTAAAAACCGTAAGATACGAGGTTGTTAAATTGGAAGTTGCGCATTTACTTGCCCTAAAAAATGCCGTTTAAAATGTAATTTTTCCGAATAGTTCCAGAGATATATGAAAAAAATAAAATTTTCAAAAATTGATCTTTTTTTTCCTAACTTTTAGTATTTATTAACCGATTTTAAAAGAATTTTATACAACAAATTTTTTTTCCCAAATTTTTTAGTTTTCCAAACCCTTTAAAAATTTTCAAAGGGGCAATATTAAAGGTTTTTTGGAATTGCCAAAAAAATTTAAACCCCTTTTTAAAAATTTTAAGGGACCTTAAAATCAATTTTAAAAATTCTTTAAAATTTTTTTTCCTTGTTTCCCCTTTTAAATTTTTAAAAAACAACTTTGTTAAAACACCCTTTTTACATATTTTTTAGTTTTAAAAAGTCAGCAATTAAACCGAACATGTTAAAATTATTAAATTAAATAGTTAATATTTTCATTTTAATATTACAATATCACTAAATAAAACAAAACCTCTTATACCAAAGATTTGCTATAATAAAACCAAAATTTAAATATTTAATTTGAGTATATCAATTCTTAGAAATACAAATTGTAGGCCCAGATTTAAAGTACGATATTTTATTTTAAATAGGGGGGAATTTTGCTTTGAGAAGTTGTGTTTTATTTTTAAATATCCCAACATTTTGAATTAACTTTTCAGATTGGTAGAACTTCAATAAAAAAAATCATTTTTTTTAAAGAAACTTTGATTTAAAGTACTACTGAACTTCAATTTAAACTTTATAGAACAATTTGATTCAATTGCATGCATAAAAAAAAATTTTCATATGTTACAAATAACGATGTGTATATTTAATTTAAATAAATTTAAATGAAGATTTTAAATTCTCAAATTAAAACAATATAGTCTTGGGGATATACAAAGCTAAGATAACCTTAAACTAATATCATTATGCTTAAATTTACTATATTCTTTTTTCCGTGTTGAAAAACAAATTTCTCTTACAGTTCTAGCATTCTCCGTAGTTGAGGTGGATTGAACAGAAAAAAACTTTTCAAATCTTCCCGCTTTTTCCTCAAAATCCACAAGGAATATATTTTCGGTATATTTTTCAGCAACACCTTTCTCCTTACACCAATTAATAAACTTATTGTAGGCAATATTATATTATATTCAAGATTTCCTGGACAGTAAATTCAGCAATGCTCAACTGGCCGCTTCATCTATCTCTTTAAATGGATCGATGCAACCAACACTTTTTCCTACATTTTCTTCCATTTCAAGTTGATTATAAGTAAAAACTACAACGAGCTAAAACTGACACGATGTATCAAATTGGTAAAGTAAACATGTCGTAACCAACCAGCATCGACAACGGTTGTTAGAATTCATTAATAAATGCAAACTTAATTTTTATACAGACAGGTCCACTGTAGTAGCAATATAGGAAACACTTTAAAAAACTAATTGACTTACATTCGCCTGACTCAAGCTAGCGAAACAAAACTCGCAAAAACGATGCTATAAATGTGGAATGTTTTTGAAGATTCATTTTGAATTTAAATATTATTTGCTTTCTTGCAGCCGCAGTCATTGCAAATACGTGGTTTTAAACTCGTTTCTTCACTAAAAATAAATAATATGGACGTTTACAAACTTCGTGAAAAGGTTCAAATTGTAAAATGGTATTTCCAAGGAAAATCATATCGACAAATTCATAAATCTTTCCCCGAAGCATTTAAAAACAGACCTATACCATGTCTGAAAACAATTTTTAGAATTATCCAAAATTTTGAGACCAACAGGTGTGTGTCTCCCCAAAGACAGTTAAAAGAGTACTTAAAAAAATGGTTTTCGATCCTACAAGGCCCGAAAAACACATGAAATTTTTCCCGAAGACCAATTTCGACGTATGGAGTTTTGCGAATTAATAATGGAAAGGGCAAATACAGATGAAAACTTTCTTAGATTGATTATTTTCACCAATGAATCGACCTTTTCATTATTAAATCGACATCCAACTCAAGTTCGATATTGGTCCCGTGAAAACCAACACAGGTATTTTGAGGTTCGAACCCAGTATCTTAAAAAATTAAATGTTTGGGCTGGTATGGTGGGAGAACACCTTATTGGACGATTGTTTATCGAAGGCAATTTAACTGCAGCAATTTATTTGGATCTGTTATAACAACAAATTGTACCGGCAATTCGCCAATTATTTAGAGTAAGATTTGGTAATATCTGGTTTCAGCAAGATGGTTCAAGGATATTTGAACAATACGTTTCCTAACCGTTTGATAAGTCTATACGTGGAACCATTTTGTGGCCCGCGAGATCACCAGACCTTGCTCTTAATGATTTCTTTTTGTGGGGTTATTTATAAAATAAGGTTTATGGTCATGATAGGGCTAATAATTTAGAAGAACTTCGAATAAAAATCGAAGAAGCTTTTCAAACTATCAGCCCCAATATGCTAACCAAAGTTAGACGAGGTTTTTACGATCGTTTGGGATATTGCCTTGCGCAAGAAGGAGGTTTGTTTGAATATTTATTATAATTTCATTTTAGAGTATTTTTTATGTTTATAATTATTTATTTTTTCACTGCGTACTATTTTTATTTTAGAAATGAGTTTTGGGTTTAGAGAACTTACTTTTTATTTTGCTTTGGCAATGAATGAACTGATAAATAAAGTTGTTGGTATTTAATTCCCTATTTATAAATAACGGTATTAAGTATCAACTCAACAGAATAGACCGCATAAATTTATTTTTCGTAATTTTCAAGCGCGCCTTAAACCATACAACACACCCGTCCGAAAGCATATTACAAACTGAGATCTCGTTCGGTCAATCATGCGATGTTTATCGATTGAAGCGGACAGTAGTAAATTCATCAGTTCCCTGCCTATGTTTCTACTACTCTGGACCTGTCTGTATATGATGCTATGTGAACCTATATCTTCCAATTTTTGAATAATTTAATTTTTACCTGCATTATTGCGTTTGTAGAAAAAATATTGTATAATATTTGTGTTAAAAGTATATTTTAAGGGACTCATGTGAATTGCAAAACTTTCACAGTCGTGCCTTAAAATTGTACTTTTAGCACTTATATCATAAATAACTATTAGTTATTCGCAAATTTTATGTTTGTTGCAACGATATTAAAGGGAACTCTAAAAATATACAAATATTTTTTTAAACAAGGCGAACGTAATAATAATGTGTTTAAAAACTTATGACTTCTATCAAAAAGTATTAAATTCGAATAATAAAAATATTTATACAAGAGTAATCTAAAATTAAAAAAAAAAATAAACGAATATTTCAATAGGAGGTCATTACTTGGTATTTAGATATATCTTTTGATCTTAACTAACTTTTTTTGCGTCGTGCTATATCCCGGGAACTTTAATAGAAAGTTTAATCAATCGCCGGGCCAATGCTCTTTGGCAATTACCTGGCATTTCAGCAGGGAGTTCTAGATTTGTACGTCATAACTTGTTTTTAAGTTATCTGGTGGATTTGTTAAATTACGTTTGTGCTCAAAATTATTTTGTTTAGGTTCATTTAGTTTTGTGTGTGTTAAAAATTATACAAATGACACATGTTTATACCTACAAAGTGTTGCTAAAATTTAGAATTTGTACCGGGTGTCCAAATAAGAAAGAACGCTGGTTGTATCTCAGAAAATGTTTATCGCACAGCGTTTGGAAAAAAATATTTTTAGTAAAAGTGGTCAAGAGAAATAGCTGGAAATTATTTTCAAGTTGGTGAAATGGCCGCTAGGGGAGGTAACTGCAATTTTGAATCTAAAAAAGTAAACTTTGCGATATTAACCTAACAAAAAATACCTGAATTTTAAAGTCGAGGATAATTTGAACCTTTTTTGTTTGACAATTTTTGCTTTATCTCTAAAAATAAAGTGGTGGGTGGTATTTAAAAGTTTCTGTAAAAAACACCCTGTATCTTCGAAACGGCTTAGCCGATTTTAACAAACTTGAACTAGTTAAAATGAGCATGGGCCATAAACGTTATATATTTTTGTTAGTTTCACATATTCGAAATTCCGACAGAAATGGTTATTTTTCCCAAAAAAAAATAAATGCCTTGGTAGGATTTTTTTTATATAAAAAAGTAGCTAAATGATGCTTAAATAGGCTCGCAAAAACCATATCTCGATTTCTTGTTCCTTACCTAAAATTTAGGCCAAAGAAAATTTTATACGTCAATATTTTGCTCTTGTAAACTAGCCTTAGCTTGTTAAAATCGGCATAGCCGTTTTGAAGATACAGAGTGTTTTTACGGAAACCTTTGAATACCCCCCACCACTTTATTTTTAGAGATAAAGCAAACATTGTCAAACAAAAAAGGTTCAAATTGTCCTCGACTTTAAAAATCAGGTTTTTTTTTGTAAGGTTAATATCGCAAAATTCACTTTTTTAGATTTGAGATTGCAGTTACGCCCCCTTGCGGCCATTTTAGAATAATAAAAATAATTTCCAGCTATTTTTCTTGACCACTTTTACTTTAAATATTTTTTCTCCAACGCTGTGCGATAAACATTTTCTGAGATACAGCCGCCGTTATTAACAAAAATGTTATTTATAAAAGTATTTTAATAATCCTGACATTTTAGAAAGAGTCAAATCTTATTTTTAATGTATATTTATTATAGTTTTCTTTAAACTGCATTTTTTAAATTATTTTATCTACCTTTAGGATTTACTTATTATTTTATCATCCATTAAATAATCTCTTCAAGTTAAAAAAAAAAGTCAGTACATTAAGTTAGGTTAGGTTAGGTTTAAAGTTAGTGGACTTTTTACGCCCTCCACTGCGACCGCTCGGTCTATTGTGGCTCAAACCTATTTATATTTCTCCCAATAGGAGTAGGTTTCTAATGAATCCGATATCAAATTGGGAGAGAGTTCTTACATCTCCCCTTACTCGTGCCGCTACCGGACACGAGCACAATATGTGTTCTGGTGTCCCTGTCTCCTAGAAAGTATAAAGAGTCAACGATTAGATTCGGCATGCCCCCCTTTCCCGGTATAGTGACGTGGCTAGCTACCAGGTCCTTGTTACAGGAACCAGATGTTTCTTTTGAGGCCGTATCTCCGGCCTTTTCCTACGAAAAGGTTCTATCTGTTTTCTGTTTAAAGCAAGGGAACCCTTTCCTATAAAAGCAGTCCTGTCCGCCTTCTGTTTGGATTCAGGGATCCCTTCCTAAGCACCTGTTTGTTCGGGACGGATTAGCCCTTCCCCGTGAAACAGGCGCCTGTGACTTTAGGGGCACCTTTCGGACCGGATTAACCTGTTTCGGTCGGCTCACTTTGTCTGCTTGTGACCTTGAGTGGCACCTTTGTCACTTTTTTTCTTTGAAAGCGGTTCTGTCCGCTTTCTGTTTGGAGCTAGGAAAGTATTAGCTCACCACGGCAGAGCCCCGCATTACCGCAGAAAGGCTAGATACTCCGAGAGGTCGCCCTGTATCTCAGAGGCACCGTTGAAGACACCTGTTTAAGGCACAGTTATCAGCATGGTATGCTAACACCTTGAGTTAGGCCTTGTGTTCATCTTAGCTTCGGATCCCATTCCATACGCTAGCAGCTGGAGTTGCCGACGAGCCGACGCCGACGTGCGAACACAGCGGTGGGTTTACATTTAGTTAATAGATAAACATATCTGAGTTTCATAACGTTATTAATATAAAAAATCAAAAGGTAACAACTAACAAAATACATCCAAAATTATTTACCACGATTTAAAAATAATAAGAATAACCAATATTTCCTAAAATGTTTGACACCCTCTTTCGGTGAAACGAAACAAAACAGGTGCTTTAATAATAACCTAATATTTTGTTTTGTGTATGTTTGGTTGCCTATACTATAATCATTTATTAATAGAAAATTCATACAATATTAAGTTAATATGTAAGATTTTGTGTTCGTTAATAATACTCATAAATATACGATCGCCAAAGAAAAATATTTATAAACCAAAGAACATCCCAAAATTACTTACCACGATAAAAAATAATAAGAAAAACTAATATTTCCTAAAATTTTGGACGCTCTCTTTTGGTAAAACAAAGCAACACAGCTGCTTAAATAATAACTGTTATTTAAGTGACAAGGTTATATTTGGACTTATTATTTTGTTTTGTATATTTCTGGTTGCCTATACTATAATCATTTATTAATAGAAATTCAAACAATATTAAGTTGATATGTATGATTTTGTGTACGTTCATAATACTCATAAATATAGGATCGCCAAAGAAAAATATTTTTCTATAACGATGACCACGAGGCAACGAGACTAAGCCTCAAAGAAACATAGTAAGTATTTTATTTAACACAACTAATTTTTTTATTTGGGAATAATGTATTTAAAAATAGCTAGACTTAAACGTAGAATGTCAAATTCGCAACAGTTTAATTAAAGACAAAATGTCTTTTGGTCCCATTTAAGCTATTTAATCCACGAACAACAAAATTGTTCAAGTCGTCGACCCTCTTTCATTCTCTCAGAGGTATAATTTGGTCAATTCTCTATCACACGAACGAAGGTAATCCTGAAAAACGATAAAACAATAAAATAACTGTTAAAGTTTCAGTTGTTCAAAAAATTAAATACACGTAGAAGAAGGGGATTTCTAAAATAAAACACGAAATACTTTCGTAACGTATTACACAAACCGAATAAAACACTCAGACTTGTCTAATTTATTTTTACTTGGCTAACGGCCGAGTGATGATCGCGTTGTTAAATTTAGCAATGGACTTAGCAATTGTTAACAACGGTTTAGAATGTTTAGCAAAATGTCAGATTTTGACAGGTTGCCTACTAAAATCATTGAACAACACTGACATGACACATGAAACTTAAAAGAGCCAACTACTGTTTTTACTTTTTGTAAGACATTTATGTACTTAAAATCATTCACAACTGCTATATTAATATCAGATAGATATTTTGTAATCTGTACTACTGTTACCTTTCTATTTATTTTAAATACATATTTCAAAAACAAAAACAAACCGGAGATGGTCATTTAATACCAGTTCCTCTGAATGGGCACAACTAATTTCTGTGGGCTAACTACATTAACGGATCTGTCATTTAAAATTAATTATTACAGCGGTAAGTAAGGTAGTTTGCGTAAATTTGATTTAAGATTCAAATACTGAATTCTTGTTTAAGACACCAATTTTTCATGCTTGTAACTTATCTTTTGTACCGCGCAAGCATTTTCCGGCCCAGTATCAACTTTAATGAATTTACCGGGCAATTATATTAAAAAAAAAACCCCAAAGGCCACTAAAATTTTACTTGAATAATATTAGATATTTTTTAAGGATATAATTGGCAATAACGCCCTTTTAAATTTAATTAATTATTAAGCTCAGAGGTTTTTTTTTTAAATTGACTAATTAAGCTGTTTCCTTGTAATTTAATTACAAACATCAACAGAATTTGCATACCGCCCCCAAATCTTGTTAAGTAAAATAACTGCTGAGCAAGCAGCCAAATCCTTACACTCATATAATTATTTTTCATTCGGAATTTTAAGTATTGGGTTTGATTTTAAATTTCTTTTTAAAGTACTCTAAATGGTTTAAAAAAGTGTGTTACTTGGAAAGCACATAAATATTAAATTTTATCTTATTGCTGTTCCTTTAAATCTTCTTAATATCTTAATAATATATATATATATATATATATATATATATATATATATATATATATATATATATATATATATATATATATATATATATATATATATATATATATATATATATATATATATATATAATATATATAAAAAATAAAATACAGGTGTCCCTTAAGTTCGCACCATAGGGAAACTTTTTTATTTTAATTTTACAAAAAAATTATTCTTCATAAAAAATTTGCATGGTCAAAACCTCAAATCAACTATCAGATTTATTAATTTTTTTGTCGTATACGGTATATCAGAAAAATTAATTTTCTGAAGGAAAAATACCTTTATTTTTTACAATATCGAAAATTTTATTAAAAAGTTGATAAGAACTAAAAAATTTCGTTCAAATATGCAATTAAACCCAAATTTTATAAAATTTTTTTTTTTTTAAATAAAAAACGTAAATGAACTGTAGTTACGTAAATCCAGGGTGCACTGATAAAAAAAGATTTCTTTATGCAAAATTGTTTGACAGTGAATGTCAAATAAAATTTGTTAACATCCGGTGATATTTAGTGTGGGAGAACAAAAATTTGTTAATCGTTGGGAAAAATTTTAAAACTTATCTAACACGAAATATTTTAACAACAGACCCAGGGAAAAATATACACCATACATCAGTAATGAGAATAATGGAAAAATTCAAATTTGGAATGTTAATAATAAATTCACAAACAAGCTAAAAAAATTTCCCGAAAATGAAGTTAAATGTAATGTTTTCAGTGGAAAAACCTAAATTTTCCTTTGAAAAGGGCATCTTCCTTCAAAAAAATTTGTAAAAACACAATATCAAAAATTCTTAAAGGAAAAAGTTTCATCCTATAAACCAAAAAACCGGAGCTACAAAGACGACAAAATTTTTTTTTTTTTAAAAGGAAACTAGAAGACGATCCTTTTGGCCAGGAAAATTTTTTTTCCCCGAATCTACATTTAAGTCTAATAAAAAGTGCCCTAAAATTGTCGATGGTGGACTGACCCCCAACCTTTACGATTAAAACTGGATCAATTTTATTTAAAATAACGTTTGGTGCGGCATTTACAAGGAAAAAATAATTCCTTTTTTCGATAATCTATATTGTCAACCTATCAAAATTTTTAAAAAATCAGTTGCATGATTTTCTTCGGCCTTAAAGCATGAACGGAAATGGATGGTCCCAAAAGACGGCGCAACATGTCGTACGATGGAAGTTAGGCCCTTTCTTTATTGGAAGGTTAATTCATAGATATTCCAATATTTTTTGGGCTAGGTCGCCAGATTTAACATCATTAGATTTTTTTGGGGGTTACAAAAGAAAAGGAAATTCAACACGGGCCATTTACGAAGGTAGAACTTTGGAAAGACTTATTAGGGGAAAAATTGGGGGTCCTCAATATAATTAGAAATGTATTGAGAGAATTTTCTTCTAAAACAAAAACTTTTTTAAAAAAAACCATACGTTGCTATTAAATTTGATGATAAACTATTATACGCTTGTTACGCAATTTACTTATTAGTACTGTATTCTTTGTTGATCATTATTGTAAAATAAATAATTTTTTTTTTTATCAATTATTTTAATGCATCATTAAAATAATGCAACGTAAGGTTAGAACGTAAAAGGGTTTTCAAATTTTCGAATAAAAAGATAACTGATTAAAAATTTTTGATATTTTCAAAAAAAAAAAATTTCTTTTTGTTTCAAATTCATATTTTCTGAAAACCTCGTATACGACTGAAACAAATTGTTATCTGATGGGTTTTATTTTAGATTTTAGAACATGCACAACTTTTTAAAAAGAAATTTTTTTTTAAAAATTTAAAAAAAAAGTTTCCAAATGAAACCCCCAAAAAAATGAAAAAAAACAAAACTTGATGTTCATCAAGATAGGTGAAAATTTGATATCTAATATTTTTTTTCTAATCACTTTTCTTAATAAAATTTTCATATTGTAAAAAAAGGTACTATTCTTCACAAAATTTGTGTTCTGATATACCTGCGACTAAATAAATTAATATCTGTTCGTTTTCAAAAAAAAATTTTTTTTTAAAATTTTAAACCCTTCAAACAAATCAACCATTTTGTTTTTTTTTTTCAAATTTTTTTAATGGAATCATAGTAAACCCAAAGGGGTGGCCCCAGGGAAAAAAGTGTACCCCAGAAACTCTAAATCCTCTGGTTTCGGCGCGGGAAAACCCCGCCAGCGGAAATTTCTTTGCGGGGGCCGCGCGATATTCCCGGGGGAAAACAAAACAATGGTTTTTTCCGAGCCCACAATAAAAAATTACTCTATCTACGGTAGTTTTAAAACAAAATTTTCTTGAAGGTGAGTTAAGTATTTAAATTAACAAATTTTAGTAAAAATCACAGTAGTTTTTTTTTCCAACCCAAAAAACGATAAAAGTATTCAGTCTTGGGACTCGAAAAAAAAAAAAAAAAAAATATATATATATATATATATATATATATATATATATATATATATATATATATATATATATAATTTATATATATTAATTATTTATTTTATTTTTGCAGTATATGAGTATATTCCAGATAATTAATATTTGACCGACAGGAATTTGCCGTTATTTAGTGAATAATTGGACTGTCTGTAATTTTCCCACGAACCCTAATTTAATATTGTTTATTGCGTCGATTATAATCTGTCTAGTTTAATATTGTTCAGTGTTAGCATAAATACTATTAGGTTAATTATTTAATCAGCAAGCATGTTTCATTAAATTTCAATTCTCTGCAATTTTGTTTTCTATTGTTGGAATATATTAAAAAACCCAATATTGAATGCAAAAATAAAAATATTTTAAATTAATTATATTAGTTGTGTTTATTGCATTCAATTCTTTAGGATTTCTCTGTTAGCTGACTTTTGGTTTCCTTATGTAGAATTTAGGTCGTGCTTTTAATATTTTTTTGTCATACTTTAATGGAAATAATACTTTCTAAATATATTGTTTCTTAATTTTAAAACACCTTGTTTAACTTTAATGTTATTTTTGCATCACAACTATGCAATAATTTATTTTAAATATTATGTTTACTTAATATTCAATGCATTTTCTGTGTTGGATTTGTTTTATTGAATTATCATGCCTAGAGTTCGCAGGCGCGCTAATTTCACTCAACTTTTCGAGTTTAAGAGGGGTCGGATAACCGGGCTACGTCAAGCCATATTTTCTTTTCGAGAACTCGCTTATCGGGTGAGTTGAAACGAAGCTACAGCAATGAGATGTTCTCGAGCGTGGTTCCAAGAAGGCCGATATCGACGAGTTAGAGGTACTGTACGCCAAAGACAGACTACAAAGCGACAGGATCGTCCTTTGAGGCAACTAGCACTTAGAGATAGATTGAAATGGAACTCAGTCGTATTCAGCAATAAATCTAGATTCTGTTTTGGCACGCATAATGGCCGTGCAAGAGTAAGAAGGAGACGTGGTGAAAGACGGAACGTCCAATTTTATTTAACGGCACATTCATAGCACTGTGGGTGTTATGGTGTGGGGTGCCAGGGTTGCCAACTTAGGGGTTTTCCCACCAAATTTAGGGAAAAAAGTGGGATGGGATTTTTTTAGGGGTGCTATATTTTTAGGGTATTTTTAGGGATTTTTATAACTTTAAATATTTATTTTTTTTTTTTTTAAAATTAAGCAAAATAAGGGTGTAATAGTATAGGCCTTGGAATAATCCAATCTACCCAATCATATTAATTTTTGGGACACCCTGTATAACTAAAACTTACTGTAAAAGATAATAGACAAAAAATTTCACAATTTCTACAAAATCTATGTACAAGGTAGGAAAACAAAAACTTATTTAAAATCACACAACACCAAACTTACAAACTTAACAAAATACTTAAAAGTAAAGATAAAACCTCCGACCTCCGACATTGAATGTTTTAATATTAAAGAATCCAAGAAAGGAAGCAAAAAGGCGCAAACACTTCCGATTACTACTCAATTTACCACACAGTAATAAAACATGTGACAAACTCCACCGATTAGGTTCGTTTAGGACGCAAGTGGACATGCCTTTTGTTTAATGTTGCCTGTTTAGCCAAACTCAATAAGATCTTTGGAAAATAATTACCTATTATAATATTTACTAGTAAAACAAAATAATTATTAAATAAAAAATTAAGTATATTACAACCACATTAAATTCTCAGCTTTTTCCAATATTTTATTTTGTTATTGTAAAAAATTTTAAAATTGCAATTACTACTTGACCAGTACTATTGCTTTCTTCTGGTTAAACTTGGCACACACACATATTTTCGTTCCAAATAATTCAAATTCCTTTCGCTGTTACAGATAAATTTGCAGACAATACATACCGCCTTAATGACATCAAGTGAGTAAGTCAAGCATTACAATGCCTAAAGCTAAAGAAAAAAAAAATATTGTCAAAAATATATCAAGACGTGGGAAATGGTTATATTATAAATAATGAAATTTTTTAGGGGGAATTCCTGGTAATTGTGGGGATTTTGGGGGTTTTTGATTGGGGATTTAGGGGGATAAATGTTTGAGAGTTGAAAACACTGTGGGGTGCCATTGCTTACGGCAGCCAGTCACGATTAGTGTTCATTCCGGGTAGCATAACTGAACAGCGCTATATCGACGAAATTTTGCAACTACATCTGCTTCCCTTTTTAAAAACTTTGAAAAATTCACTTTGTCTGCTGGACAATGCACACTTCGTGTCGCACGTCTTAGTTTAGATTTTTTAGAAGAGCCCAGTGTAAATTTGCTTCAGTAGCCTCCTCAATCTCCAAACATTTCCCCCATTGAACATGTATCGGATATGATGGGAAGAAGGTCGCAAAATTTACAGCACCCTCCACAAATTTAGATGGCCTGGGATTCAATACACCAAGAAGATGTCAATCACCTAATCCAATCAATGCCGTACGACTTAACGAATATGTAGCGAACAGAGGAGCTTTGACACATTGTTAACCTTTAGGTAGGATATCTCAACTATTTCGCAAAATTTTGAATTCAAATAATCACTTTCTATTTATCAGTGGACCTATAAAGCGTAAAAGTATGCTCAAAATTACAGCACTCCTACTCGGTTTTGCATTTTCTATGTCACTTAGTATATTTTAACTCTATTAGCCGCAACAGCATACGTTTCGGGAACAACATAAATATATAAAGCACTATTTTTTCCAATAATACTGGGTCCTTAAAAATTGTAGTATTATTGTTTTTGTATGCCATAGCAATTAAGAATATAGAAGATTCCCACGGTACGTTAGTACTTGTGGACATTCCCAAGGTAAAAGAATATAGTAATAGTTGTGATATTTGTAGCGAAGGTGTTTATTATGCTATAAAAAAACTAAAGGAATATTTATTCAAAGCCCCAGATATAATATATCTGTGATATTTTTAGAGATGGTGTATTATGTGACATATTCAAACCTGATTTGACATATTCTAAACCTGGTCTTTTCAGATATATTAAAATTATCAGATATACCATCAGTATTAACTAACTGTCGAAATATATCTAAACGTCTTTAATTGATTAAAAGTAAATTAAAATTTCCTTTTAAAACTTTATTTTTGACATGGTTCTATGTAAGAAAAGTCTATAATCTGCAATTTGTTAGTTTTGGGATGAAATTTTAAGATGGATATGAAAACTGACTCAGTTTATACAAATTTTTCGGAAGAAGAATTTTTTTAATCTTATAAATTTTAAATGCTTTATAAATAGAAGGGTCGCACATTTACTGTTAATCTATTTAATTACATCAAATAATAATTGTAAAAATAAAAGTTACGCTTGTAAGGAAATGTTAAATATGGAGTTTTTAAGGCTCTCACTTTGCTCCCTTACTTTTTAATCCGTTAATAGATAATCTTTTTAGTTACCTAATGGATTTATAATTTTAGTTATAGGTAGATCTAAAATTAAATAAACAAGTTAAATCTCAAGATGACCGCACTTATTTGAAATAACATTTTAACAATTTAAATAAGTAGTATAAATAAACGGTATGATTATAATATATGTTGTATAGGCATGCAATTTAATGATAGAAAAAGCGTTATTAATATTGATAACAAAGTTGATAGAACTTTTCTCATAAAATGTGACGTTATAAAAGATGAAGATGTATTTTTTAATAAAGCTTTTAACTATAATTTTTATGTTACAAATGGGGCCATGAAAATATCGGGAATTATACAATTATTATGTTATTTTACTCAATTACTAACGGCCGAGTAATGATCGCGTTGTTAAATTTAGCAATGGACTTAGCAATTGTTAAAAGTTAACAACGGTTTAAAATCTTTAACAAAACGTCATTGTCAGTGTTATACAATTTTTAAAGTAGGCAACCTTTAAAAAATAACATTTTGTTAAAATTTCATTTTAACTTTAAAATTTAAGAACGCGATCATCACTCGGCCGTAAGAGTATTGACTATGTAAAGGTGCTTAATAACTTTGCAAGATTTAAGGGGTGATTCTTGGACCCATTTTAAGAAATAAATTTCTAATATAATGTTTTGTCCTAAACGTCTTATCTTTAGTAAAAGTGGTAAAAATTTTAAAAAAAAATATTTTTATTTTTATTTTCATACCATTTAAAATTTTATGAATATTGGTGTACGGCGTTTAGCCATTTTAAAAATTTTGACCTAGAAACATTTTTTATTTCCTTTGTCGCTCGACTCTGATTGGATATTTTTGAAGGAAAAAGTAGTACGCCCTTGATTTCTCTTTAACAAAAAATTATTTTTGGAGTCCCCGGTAAATTTTAAAAACAAATTTGGTTACTTGTTTTTTTTCCCGGGACGACTCCCCGGGTTTCCCATAAAAAAATAAACACTTATTTGCATCTCTTTGGGACCAATTACGAGAAAAAACGATTTATTGAACTTTAAACAATAATTTATTTAATGAGATAACTTTAAACCTTGAAATTATGAAATTAAGGAATCTACATACATTTCGGAATAGTAACAGAAAATTACCCTGAACGCACAAAGAAATAATATATCAGGTGTTGGGAAAATTTTAACACCCTGTTTTCAAAAAATAAGACATTTAGGACATACATTCATATAAAGGGTTTTTTTTTTTAAATGTTAAAGGGAAACACCTTCAATATTAGCATGTTATTAAAAAACACCCTTTTATCTAAAAATAATTTTCATCGCTCCGACTTAGGCACCACATTATACAGCCCTTGTCAAAGTGGCGTATTTATATAAAATTTTTAAGATTAGTGACCTTTAAGATAAATATTCCAGTTAAATTTGTTGATTATGATTAACATATAAATGCATTTTTAAGAGATTGATAAAAAGTGTTTCTTATTTATCTCTTTTGTAGCGCACACTGTATATTTTTTTGTCTGGATGATTTTACTATAAAAGACATGGTTAAGTAGCCCATTAATAAAGATTATTGAATTTAATTTTTTAAATTTTATTAACCATTTTATTTTTGCAGTTTTATCGGCAGGTTACTAAAAAAAATGGCGTTTTCTATATTTAGGTCACGCAGCCTATTTTAAAAAATTTTCTACTAAAAATAGAAATTTCTAAAGGGAATTTAAGTTCCATATATTGAATGTAGCAAGGGCTTAAAAATGTGCACCATATAATCCATATATTACACCAACTTGGCGCCACGTCAGATGAATTCCAATATATAACCGTCGCCGTCGGCAGCGAGCCAAATTATTTTTGTGTACTATTCATGTAGAAGTAAAAATCTCATCGACTAAACTCTACCTGTTATATAAGTTTGCTGTATATGTTTGTCCAAACAAAGCAAAAATTAAAAAATAAAAAAATAAAAAAATGGGGCCTTAAAAAATTTAACCCCTTTTTTTAAAAAAATTTTTAAAAAATTTTTAAAATTTTTTTTTGGGAAAAAATTTAAAAAAAACCAAAAAAAAATTGAATTTTAAACCCCTGGTAACTTTTAAAATTTAATAGACCAAAAAAATTAATTTTAAAAAAATTTTTAAATTTTAACTAAACCCCAAAAAAGTCAGTTAAAGAAAATTTTAAAAAAAACTTTTTATTTTTCATAATTTAAAAAAATTTAAAAAATTTTTTTTTTTTAATTTTAAAATTTTTTTTTTGGTAATTTTTATCAAAGATTTAAATTTAAAAATTTTTTTTTTTTTTTTTTTTCAACCCTTTTTTTTTTTTAAAAAAAAAATTAAAATTTTAATTTTTTAAAAATTTAAAAAAAAAAATGTATATATATATATAAAATAATAATATATATATATATATATATATATATATATATATATATATATATATATATATATATATATATATATATATATATATTTTTATTAACTATATTATTTACCAAAAAAGGAATATATACCTATATATCTACAGCTATAAATAATTTTTATAATAATGTTAATTTTTTTATAGTTCATTTTGATATAACAGTAACAAAAAAACATGAAAAGACATAAAAAAAATTAATTCAATTTAATTAGATATTTTTATAAAATTATATAACAATAGAAAATAAACTTACTTGAAAACATTGGCAATCCGTTATAAGATATATTATGTTATTTCAAACTAGCCCTCCATAATAATCTATAAAAAATGTATAATTTTAAAAAAATTTTAAATATTTAAAAAAATATTTTCTTTTTTTTTTTTTTTCTGGAGAAAAAAAGGCCAAAAATTTTAATTTTTTTTTTTCTTTTAAAAAAATTTTTTTTTTGTTTGAATTTTTTGTTGTTTATTTGGAAAATTTTTTTGTTAAAAGCTTAAGACGTAATTAAAATTTTTTAAAAGAATTTTATTTGTTAATTTTTTAAACCGCCAAAAATGTTTTATTCCAACTTTTAAGGATTTTTAAATTTTTGTTACCTCTTCCAATTTTATTTAAAATATATAGGTATTTAAAACTTTTTTAAAATTCACTATTTTATAATCCTGAATTTAGCTTTATTAAAAAAATAAGAATTATTAATAAACCAAACTGACTTTAGTTCTTAAAAACATTTACCCACCACAATCCAAAATTCCAAGTTGTTATGTTACACACTAACTTGAATGGATAGGACCGGAGACATCAAAGCAAGCTGGCACGTTACACCTGTGACAAGTTTTAGCTTACAAATTTAGGGACTCCTACAGTTCGGAATTGTAACAAACTATAAATTTAATTTGGTAATCAACATCCAAATTTGCACTTAAAGAAGCTCAAAATAAAATATACTATGCTAAAACAAAAAAAAAAACAAACATATGAAAGATATGCCCAGGATAGCTTTACCAAAGTTATTTCGGGTAAAGTGTTTTTTCTTTAGCTTAAAAAAAAACGAATAAACTTTAACTTTCTTTAGACAAGCTTATTAGACATCTTGGGACTTTTACCATAAAACAAAAGGAAACCAACACTGAGTGTCTAACCTTATATAATTTTCTAGAACAGATATAAATTATTCTACCCTCACCATTAGGATCTTAGAAACTATAACTATAAGAGATACGAAGATGGTTAAATTGGGGCAAAGTTTTTCAATTATGTAACTAACAATTACCATTTGGAGAAAATCCTAGTATTTCCGGTGATATCGGCGAAAATTCAAAATTTTGGAAAAACGTTTTTATTTTGTCCTAATTCTATTTAAAAAGGGATCTTATGATAATTTTTACATTTACATTACCACTTTTTCTGCGCTATTTGACAGTGCTTTCAGATTTGGCATACGACGTTTCGTCAGTCGGTCACCAGCATCAACTTTAAATTTTTTTATGGGCACCATATTCGATTTTTACATAGGTAAATAATACTTCCTATTATGATTTTACCAGTGTATAACATGTTTTTATTTAAAAGCTTTTAACCTCATTTATTTTCAAAAAAAATAAATATCATCTTAGTTGGCCTTGATATTGGCGGTATAATTGGTTTTTTGATCATTTGCATTTTGTGAAGTGGTCGAGCTGGTGTAGTGGCAGCGTTTCACCATGAAGACCCGGGTTCGATTCCCGCATAGTCATCTGAACTTTTGCAAAGCTCGTCACCTCACAGAAGGCAGTGGCAAAACACTGTGGTAGTATTTCTGCCTAGTAAACCCTCTTACATGTGCTTCGAAAGGTACGTTAAGCCGGTGGTCCCGCACATCTGTGTAAATGCAGTTGGTACGCAACACAAATATGTGCAAAAGGTCGCCTATACTCTGGCTAGAGTATGGCTCAATAAGAAGAAGAAGTTGATTCATTTTTTCGAATAAGGCATACTAGTCTTTAGACATATATTTGATCACTAGGGTCATTTCTTTTTTGTACTTGACCTTCTTTGGGGTAAACTGGCCGTTATAAGCTTTATTTTTCAACATGGGACGTGGAAAGCAATTATCTTTCTGCCGAATGTCAAAATTTAAATACTTATATTGGAATACCAGTAAACTTGCCTCATTTTTGCACCAATCTGCTTCGGCAGGTCCAAAAATCGCGGTTTAGGCAACAAGAGATGCACTTATATCAATCGTTTTTGCACCAATCGATCGGGCTTGACAAATAGTATATAATTGTGTCAAAATTTTATTTTTGCCATTTTTTAATTAAAATTGTTTGAACTTTTTTTTTCATAAAAAATAATACAGACATGAAAAACAGGATACTAAAATAGAATAATTAGTTGTTTGGTTTGTAAACTTTAATAAAAGAAGTACAATTAAAAAAAATTATAATACTAGGTTAAGAGTGTAGAGTACCTATACATATAAGTATGATTCTTATTTTGCTTAAAATATTTTAAAAGTTTTGAGTTTTGCAAATTATAAAAACAAGAAACTAAATGTACAAATTTTTAGTCTTGCAAAATATAAAAATAGGTAACTTAATTTTAACTGCAATTTAAAAATAATTTCCTGCATTTCGATTTGTCACAGAAACAATTTCCAATCTCTTTTTAAAGTAAAAATTGAGCTGGGGGCTTAATGCTCATTTAATATACTTATCATTAAATTTGATTAGACTGTTAGATAAAACGAAACCTTTTCTTATTTTTCTTTATTTTAAAGGGAATTAAAATTTGCTTATCTCTTGTTCAGAGTATTTTCTATAGATTTAACGATATAAGATTTGAGGATTCTTTAATTCAAATAATTATAACTTTCATTAGCATAATATGCTTTTAAAAATTGCTTGATTTTAAGCGTTTATCTAAAAAGGAAAAGGAACAGAAGTTTCTTAGAAATAAATTAAAATTCTGTTACGATTTTATTACTGTTGCAGAATTACTCTAATATAGGTAGTATGTTCTAGGTTTTTTTTTTAATAATAATAAAAAAACTTTTTTTTTACGTCGTCGGTATTTTTTAAAGTAAATACATAAAGAGCAGGACAGAACAACAAAATTGTAGTAACAAAAAATTTTTTTGTTACTACAATAAACTTTAAACGATTGAGCAATAATATCACTAGTAGCAATTGCATAATTTGCAATAATTACTGCTCAGTAATGTATATTATTATATTTTTTGCCTCTTGATTAATACTAAAAAAAATGAGTTTACTACATTAATTAGAATCGTTAGTAGTTTTTAAGCACGTAATGTGTATTCGCATCATGTAATTTGTTTTGTTACTACGATAAACTACAAACGACTGAGCATTATAATCACTAGTAGCAATTGCATTATTTGCAATATTTACTGCTAAGAAATGTATTGATAATTTTTTTGCCTCATCATTGATACTACAAAAAAATTAAGTTTACTACATTATTTAGCATCGTTTGTAGTTTTTAAACATATATGTCATACTTTTTTATGCCTCCATTATTTTTCGTAAAATGCGATATTTTGTATACGTGCATCAAGTAATTTTTTTTTGTTACTACAATAAACTACAAACAATTGAGCATTAATATCACTAGTAGCAATTGCATTATTTGCAATAATTACTGCTTAGAAATGTATTTATAATTATTTCTGCCCAATCATTGATACTACAAAAAAATGAGTTTACTGCATTGATTAGCATCGTTGGTAGTTTTGAGCACATGTTGCACTTTTTTATGCCTCTATTAATTTTCGTAATATGCAATATATTGTGTACTCGCATCAAGTAAAAAAAATTATGACTGCTATAAACTACAAACGATTGAGCATCAATATCACTAGTAGCAATTGCATTATTTGCTATAATTACTGCTTAAAAATGTATTAATAATTTTTTCAATCTAATTATTAAAACTACAAAAAAATTGAGTTTACAACATTTATTAGCAACGTTTGTAGTTTTAAAGAAAGTTAAAAAATAGATGCTTATTTAAGCGGGTTTCAGCGTGATGGAGCTAGTTAGTAAGTCTAGGTTCTCTACACATTTCGTTCTATTTGAGTGTTTTGAAAAGTAAGTCTAAGATTTTTAAACACATAATTAATAAGCCCTCATAACTTTGTTATGCTTTAGATAAATCAACTTTTCAATTCTACCATCTCAACAAATGCTTAAAAGTATTTTAAAAAATGCGTGTGACGCAAGAAATAATTTTACCAAAAGATTTTGAAAATGAACAACTGGAGAATTTTGACCTTACAGCGGTAAAGGATTTAAAAGATGATCAAGATTTCAGTGATGAGAACGTAAAAATAGATGTTGCTAAAAGCACAATTAATAGTGACGATCTTAACGACATGAAGAACAAAATTGATGATTTTTCCGGGGATTTTTTAGAATTCTTATCTTTAGATATTAGGGATCACCAAGAAAAACATTTAAATAAATTAAAAAGCAAGTCAAAAAATGACAATACATTGTTACATATCACTGTCAACAACAAAAAGAAGTTGGTAAAAAATCGACCCGGTGTTGGTTGTTTTCAGCTAAAAAGGGAAATTATCAGACCGAACAAAACGATGCCGCGGTTAAATATATGCTTTGCAAAATTAATAACACAAAAGATACAAAACCAAATAAAAACGCAGATCTCACCAAAAAATAAATCACCAAACCTACCGAGAATGAATTGAGTGACAATTTTTAGAATATTCTGAAAGTGATAAATATTCAGAAAACAGTTAATTTAAGAATAAAATCTTTTTTGGAGAAAAAAAAAGGTGGGAGAGATACGTCCAAAAAAATTATAAAAAATATAAAATACTATGCTGGTGCATACAAGACATGAAATAGTGGTCTATTAATAGGAACTTTAAATTGACAAAAATTTAAGATGAAATTTTTAAAAAGAGATCCAGTTAATTTTACCTGGAAAGAGGAAGATGTACTAAATAATTGACAGAAAGTATAATTTTTTGGCCTTATACAACTAGTTGGCAATGAACTATTTCAACTAAAAAGAAGTAGCAAATAAAACATTAAAAAAATCAAACTTCAGAAAAAAATGAAAAAAAATTAAATAAAACTTCTATATCAAAAATCCAGTTTCTTACTTTGCATATTTTTCCAATATTAATGTTATACCCATTGGCTTTTAGTTTATTCAAAAATGTCTCTTTTTTATAAAAACGTTAACGTTACGGAAACAAATGATCTGTTTTCATTATTAAAAGGTATCAGTAGTTTTTAAATTAACCTGTTATCAATTCTCTCTTTATTTATTGGTTATAAATAAACAATTTGTTGTTAAGTTTTAGAAAATTTATTTGTGCTTAATTGTGTTTTCTTTAAAATAAAGACATACTTAAAAAAGCTGTTTTTGTTCATATAGCAGGTCTCAACGATTTTTTTAGACAAGTCATCCGAAAATGGTTCTGGTTTTAAATTTTTAAATGAAGCACCCTGTATATTTTACCAATTTTGAATTTCGAAGACAATACTGGATTAAAATTGGACATTCTTAAAGGTTTTTATGCCTACCTAATTTTCTTAATGCCACTTTCACTGCCTGCTCATAAAAGGTATGTAACTGCCTAAGTAAGTGTTTTGTTTTTCAAAGAAGACTTGATAAAAATAATTGACATCCGACATATTGGTTAGTAATGCGTCTATTGATTTTTTTTTATTGAAATATTAAATAATAAACAATTATTTGCATCTCGATTTTATTTTATTTACGACTTTTGTCATTAAAAATCATTTCAATGTCACCAGTAATTGCTCTGACTGTTATTTATTAGTAAATTTGTTATTTACAGTTTTTAGGGTAAAACAATTTTAAGAAAATTTGAAGTGTTTTAAACTATGCTATTGCAGATCATAATGTTATTATTTATGATATACTTTTCTTTAATATATAAACATTCTTTTTTCTTTTTGAAATAATCAGGTCGATTCTGTAAGTAAGTGGTTTCATTTTAAATACTATTTCTGGTTGTTATGTTTAAGATTAGTTGGTATTTTAGACATTTCTTTAATCGGAATTTTGTGGTGCTTATTGTAAATATCAGTGGAAAAACAGAAAATTAAGGCCAAAAATAAGATAAATCCCAGTAAATAATCGTTGAATTATAATTATTTTTGCTATTTTAAAAAATACATAATCGATTAATTACAATGACTATTTTTTGTGGCTAAAGCAGGTTTGGAATTTGATAACTGTCTAATTAACCATAATTGGGGTGGAGTAATCCTCCAAACTTAAAACCGAACCATTTTTGTAGTAATAAAAAAAAATCCAATTAAAAGCTAAAATACAACTACGTTATTGACACGAGTGATATGTTCCAGGCCAAGTAGATTTATTTAAAAATGGTATTCTTCAATAAATAATTATATTAAGTTTTTTGGACATTAAATTGTTATTTTTTTCCAAAAATTGTGCATTGAAAAATACTTTTCGAAGCACTTATTTTTCAAATTAAACGAGGAATTTACAAACATTCTATTGTGGAAAAAATAATCGCCTGCCAGATTTTTAAAAAAATATATTAACTTTGCAGGCGAACGTTAAAGCTAAAATTTATATTCATTTCAAAAAATATGAAAAATAAATACTAAACACCACTGAAATGTCTCAAGCGCCTTCGAAAATATAAACAAAAATTTTTCTTCTTTTTTAAGTTTTAAACCCTGTATTTTTGTATTAGTATCCTTTTGTTTGTAAAGCACACTCTCAATTTTCTATGTAGAATCACACATTTACAATATTCAAATATCCTTAAAAAACATGCTGTATATAATAGGTTTACATTTCATGCAGTATCAAAATATCAATAATTCCCAAAAAGAACGCAAAAGCATTTTTTTTTTGAGGTTGTGTCATGACAACAATTACATCACATCTATTTTCAGATTTTTTTTTGTTAATATTAACATCAATTAATTTTTTTTAGAATGGTGCTAAATATCACCTATGTTTACCATTAATATGAACGACCCTACTTGCTAGCCGGTGACTGTTCGATCGTCCTTTAAAAGTTTTTGTCACGTCATTAACAGAATGTACAAGTTAATCGGAAAATCCCTTCGCTACCCCATTAATTGCTTTTTACTATTCTGTAACTGCTTAGGGCCGAAAAGGTTTTACTTTATGTTTTAAAAGTTTGACTGGTATTGCCTTTCTTTCAAGAAATAAAAGTTCTATTTGTTTTAGTTAGAAATCATTTAGTTACGGAGTGTTTTAAGGTTTGCATTTTGGACATCAGTTTATATTCAGTTTTTTGTAATTTTTTAAATAAAAAAAGGCTTCCATAATATTTTATTATAATTTAATTTGCAAGCTAGAACGATAAAACTAGATTTCTTTACCCATTTTTGTATTTCAAATGCCTAAAGGTTTATATACATGTTTTTTTAAGTATTAAACACATAATATATATTTTTTAAAAGCTCATTGATTGGATACAAGGGCGAATTTAGAGAGGGGAGAATGGGGCGATCGCCCTCTCGCCCGTTATCAAAAAAAAAAAAGGAAAATTATCAAAAACGGATTAAAAATGGAAGAATGTAACTGTTGTTACGATACTTAGTTAGTTATTAATTGAAAACTTTTAAGGTTGCCTACTGCATTGGGTTAGGTATTAGTTATTTGTTAAAAATAATGTGGTCGCTATTATACGTAGGCCTACCGTAATTTACAATTTACAAGTAGAGCCAGACGGGTAGCTAACCTAGACGGAGGATCTCCGGACCCCCGGAACCCCGGACCTCCTCTACGTTGGGGGGTATTCCAATACGAATACTCCCCAAACCCTCCGGTTATCCTGCCTAATACCGGTCCCTCCCACCCGCGTAAGGATTTTCTGAATCCACCTCTGATTGGGTATTTAAGGGTAATTAATTGCATAATCTTAATTTGTTGATAAGTGAAAAAAGCATTTGGTAATAAACATATTTTAGGTCCAATTAGTTTTTCTTTCTTTCTTAAATTTCGTTACAAACTGTTATATAAATCGTTGTTAAATAGCTGGTGGAAATAATTATTTCTTAAGACAGATAAGGGAAGTTAACGGTATCTTGAACTTGCCAGTGTCCGTAGTGTATCTGTTTAAGACAAAGGCTGTATCAAAGCTCAAAAGCTAATGAAATAAGGGCAACATGCGGGTAGAAAAGTCGTAGTTCGGAGATTACGATATCAGTGTAACTCACCCTAATGGATTTTTTAGTATAAAATAAATAGTTATACTCCACTGACCTTCATATGAAACGGGCAAAGGGTATCAGATGCGCAGTTCAAAAGTTAAATTTTATGGGCGGAAAAACGTGTCCGTGCGCTGTGGCGGTATTCATAGCTTAAAGTCTTCGCAGAACGGACTAGCACACCGATTTTATTTACACGTTTGTCGCCGGCCAGTTCTGTACTGGCCGCTTGTGTGCGATTTTTTAGTTTTTGGACTGACCTATTTTGTGATTTATTATAGAATTTCTATATAATTATATATTATAAAAAAAAGTTTTACTGTTTTATTTACCTATTGTGTGTTTAGTGGTAGCATTTATACATTCCTTTTGTTTATAAAAAATGTATAAACTGTTTTATGGTGATCCGCTTGGAAAGCGAACATTTGTGCAAGAGAAAAATAATAGCGGTATCACCTTTCTCTCTTCGTCCAATGTGCTCATTTGTCGGTGGAAGAAATATATATACCCCGCTCTGCGTGCTGATTGGTCGGCCACTTCTCGTGGATCAATAGATACGTTGGAGCCACGAAGAAAGATTATACTATGATTCTTTCTTCTTTCTCGCACGCTTATTCGCACTGCCAAACGGCAAGGCTACCTCTAGTAAATGTATGCTCGTTTTGTATAAATACATTTAAGATGTTTACAATATCTTATTATCACTATCGAAAACATATGTCTAAGCAGAAAAAGAGTTAACGTTATTAGTACCAACATTATTTTTCCTTCTGTTTATAAGTTTGTTCCAATCTCGCAAAAAACCGTTTATTATACGGCCATATGCAAGGCAAGTCAATTAAACCCATTCCTAACCGATAGGTAACAGTTTATTACACGACCCTTTACTAATCCCCAAGCAAAGCAGAACCCTAAAAATATATAGAAAGCGTTCAAACTTTGTCGTTTTTGAACTGACATAAAACCGTGTAAAGTAGACACTCACGCGTTTAATGGATTCTAACAGTTTCAAAACCGTTTCGCCAAGGTATAAAGACTGAGTCTTAAAACAAACCTTATCTATTATTAGCCCCTATTTTTTACTACTTAAATTTTGTAATATTAATTTTGTTACCTTATTGTTTATATTAATACCTAACATAATTTATATATGTATAGAAACACAATATAAAAGAATGCAGTATCTTAATATAAAAAAAGAGTTATTTGTGCAACCAGTTGGGAAAAGCACTATTTCTGGTAACGAGCAGAGCAAAAGAATGCAAGTTATAAAAAGTAGTGTGTCCCAACGCGTTTCATACAATATTTTTATAAATTTTAAATATGATATGATTCTTTTTAATTCAAGTTTAAAATATAAAAAACTTTTCAAAACTCATTGAAGTTGCCAAATATCATACTTTTTATCAACAGTTGCGAAAAATTGTACTTTTTGTAACTAGTTATGAAAACTAAGATATTTGACAGCGTCAATAAGTTTTAAAAAGTGTCACTTTAAATGCCAAAATTAAAAAAATATATAATATGTATATTTCATGAATATAAATTAATTAATGATTTATAGAAACTTGCTATAAATGCGATTAGCGATTACATATCTAAAGTTAGGTTATCAATGTAATATTCACATAAAAAATATTTCTAATTAATATTTATTTATTTATTTAAAAAATTATTTTTGTTTTAGGTAAATACCAGCATCAATTTTTTTTGAGAAAAAATCTTTTATATAGGTAAGAAAAGCTTATTAAATAGTTTTCTTAATATTTTACTGTAGAAAAGTACGGATTAAAATATATTACGTAAGAAGCATGAAAAGAAAGTCATAACGTACAGGTGTTACACATAAGGCATAAGCTAGATGTATCAATAAATGCTGATACTGCTTATGTCTTAAAGGTAAAATATTTAACTAAGATATCTACGGGTATTTAGTTTATCCTTACATGTTTATGTAAGAATAATGAAAAAGCAATCCTGTAACATTTTTAATTTTTTTTTATTTAAGTAAAATGCTGTAGTTGGTATATTTACTACGTTTTCGATTTGAGTTCATTCCAGGTTTTCAATATCTTATAAAAACTGGTATTGCAACTATTTTGAATTTCAAGGTCGATTCGGTAAAATCTGAGATCGTATCGAGATCGAATACCATGAAAACAGGTGGCAAATTGAAATCGATTTGCGGACTTGCGCATTACATCCAACCAAACTGTCAATTTTATTTCCCGCGCTAACCTAACCTTAACCTCGTTGACGGGTTGTTTGTTTACAGTTTTTGCGAAGTTATCTACTTCGTTAATAATTAAACGGATACTTATTTTAATTCATTATGTCTTCGACGCCATTATGGTGCCAAGAAAACAAATTCCAAAAGCGGGCCACACAGAACGGAGTGTGAACATTTTTAAATCTTGGACGAAATTTTAGGCAGCCGGCCATTGTCTGCTTTAGAAGAGGAAGTTGTTAAAATTTTTGTCGAACCCGACATCACTGATGCGGAGCTGTTGGAGGCTTTATCATCTTCTGGACAAGTAATACCATCAGGACTCGGTATACCAAAAATTATTACATATGGAATTGAGGCTACAAAAAGCATCAAAATCGATGAAATATGTTTTAATCAGAAAAGGCATCTATTGAAGATTTTTTAAAAGCCAAAGGAAAGCAGAGGAAAAAGCTGCGGAAAGAAGATCAGAAGATCTAATAAGGTACTAAACATGCAATTTTATATGCCTCAACAAAGCTTTAATTCATCTACAAGTAGAAGTGGTCCCACAGATTCGCCATTTTATATGCCGCAATAAATAAACTATCCATTAACGAGTAGTGGTGGTCCCACAAATCCCAGGCAGCCAAGACAAGGAGACAGCCAGGAGAGTGACTCTAAGGATGATAAAGTCGAAAAAAAAACAAAAAAAATGTAATTAAGGCAATATCATTTAGTTGTTAATTATAGTAGTATATTTCGATTTGCAATTATTTGTTTATCAATGTAACATAAAATCTTACGTTTTTCGAGTAAATAAAGTGTAAATTTTAATAAATAGCTCAAAATTGTACATAATGATTAAAAAAAATCGGATTCGAGTTTTTTTCCTTTTTTGCATTTTCTGAGAACATTTACCATAGAAATGTATATATATTTTTTTAACCATAAAAAAAAAGATATTTAAATAAACAAAAAGACCATTGACTCTATTAAAAAAGCAGATATTTTGACAGGAAATGAGGCTGCTTTTTCGATATCAAGTCAAAATAAGGTGAAAAAATAAATATTTTAAATCAAAAAAATAACAGTGGGTTTGGGACATAAAAAGGTAAGTTTTCAGTAAATTTCGTGAGATTTTTTTTTTGTTAAAGATAAAAATCAAAAACCAGAAACTTGGTTATTTTAATATTTCACATAAATTTTGAGGTTATGTGAAAAAAGTGTAAGTACAAAAGTTGTAGATCTTTTTATTACCTACAACTTTGCTTTCATACCCTTTTCCATAGGAGTTTTGCCGGAAATCAAGATAAACCGTTTACCCTTAAAAACTTACCCTTCCACTTCACGACCTCAGATCACCCGTAAATAATTTTTCCTTTCATTTTTGTTATATTCTCTTCCTTTTCCAATTGGTTTCATTCTACTATCATTTTTTTTTCACTTTTTACCATTTTCAAAGGCTTTAGCCCTGGTCTATAATTGTTGCATAAAAACACTGCTTCTGTCTGTCGTCTCATGTAGCTTTCTGTCTCTTTTTTCGTATATATAAATAAGTAACATCGCATAAAAATTGAATGGTTACTTAAACAAGTAGAACATATATATTAATATGATTCGTAATTATAGGTTTTGCTTGTTTAAAACTTTAAAAATAAGAATAGTATGGGTATGGAAAATCAAAATCTCAAAACGTTTTCAAATCAATTTAAACACTGCGCATTCAAACGATGATTAATTTATAACACGAAATGGACTCAAATCGATTTCAATTCTGCATAAGAAGGTGGTAATTAGTAAATGCTGCATTTGTAACGTCGCATTTATCTATATTAAAACTTGGAAAAAGTGATAAACTGAAGGCACAATCCTTTTTTAACATATTTATTGAACTCTTATCATTCTTAGGTTAACCAAGAAGTACGCAATGTTAGGATTTTTAAATGGGCATTTCTTAGGTGTTTTTATTTAAAAAAGCTACTTTATGTAAACAAAAATTTAAATGATTAATAAATACATCTAAAGAATCGTTTCGAATGCTGATGTTTAATGGCGTACGAAAATCTAGCTAGTTTTGCAAATTTCCACAATACTATTACTAGAACCTTGAGGCTTACTTTACTTTGCACAGTATGTTATTTTTAAACTAACAAGGAGCATGCTTTTATTAAATTTAAAGATAAATCCATATTTCTGTCATGTAGTTGCTGTTATTAAGTTATTTTATGCTATTGCATTTATACGTATTTCGCCTTTAAAAGCAAATATAAAGTCGACAATCATATATTTGCTAAATCCGTCTCTAATGTATTTACTTTTTATTTTTTTAATTTATTTTCATTTCGTGTAGACAAATTATAAGAAATAAACTTGCATTCAACAAGTTTAAATTATATTTATTCGCTCTTAAGACCATTTTTTTTTAATTGTCCAGTTTTAGTATTAAATAATTTTGTTATAAATATGTTTATAGGATTTTAACAGACTATGTGTGCTCGGTAATAGATATTGAACAGTATATTTAGATCTTAATAATTTAATTTCTAGAGTAAATCCTAAATGTTACTTTTAATTATTTTTTGTATTAAAGTTGTTTATCCTTTATTAAAACAATATCCACGGAAAAGGGATAAAAAGTTGGCAACTTGGGAAAAAGGTAAGTAATTAAACAAACCGTATAATGTGGCCTCATTTTTTTGGGAAAATTTATGTTTTCTTTTGGACAATTTATGTATCCGGTGTTACTGATTGCTTTTTGGGTTAGTTCATTACAAAAGGGTTTTGTATTTGTTGTAAGGTTATACTTAATTAGTTTAATATAATTTATAAATAGCATAATAAAAGGTGCAATTTGCCAATTTTGCCCATTTTTAGCTTTAAAGATAATCATAATAAATTTATTAACTTATATTAACAATAATATCGTATGCAATATGCCAATATTTCCTTATAACAGCTATAAATTTATTTACAAATATTTTTTTTAAATGTTGTTAGTCTAAATAATTAAACTTTTTTTAGCGGTATACCCTTAAATTGTTTTAAATAGTAATATTAGAGAAATAGATAAATAGTAATAATCTGTACTAAATAATAAATTAATGTACTTTATGTTGTATGTACTTATGTTGTTATACAGGGTGTAAAAAGTATGATGCTTACGATTTAAATGGACGATAATGGATCTCAAAACAAGTCAAAAAGTTTTTATGACGTATGTGTCTAAACTTGACAGATTTTTGTCTAAACGCAATTATTTCTGAAAATCTTAACAATTGGAAACTTTCGTCCTAATCGCTTATCAGTAGATTCATTTGGTAATAAAATAAACTAAGTTTTAAATGATTCAATCTTAAATTTAAAAAAATAATTTCCCAGTTAAAAAGTTAAAAAACAATTGGCAACAGAGCCACCTAGAAGCCTTGTGCGTGAAGTAAAGTCAGTTGTACATTTTGCTCACCGGCCCGGCATCGATATTTTTGTTTGTTTTTAAATCGGGAAAATATGCCGATATGTTTTAAATTTACCACAACCGTAGTGCAAAATGTACCAAAGATTTTTGAAAACGGAATGTGTGCAACCGAGAAATCTTATTCTTTAAGCAAATTTAAAAAGTGCTCTTTTAAAACATAAAAATTTGTGTTCTTATAATGGATATTTAGCCTATTCTTTTGGTAAGTGCATCTATTTTTTAATTACAAATAAAAACCAAACAATAATTATTTATTGTTTTTTACTTAAATTTAATTTCATATTAAATATCAAAATAAATTGCAAAAAGTTAATTTTATTATTTGTATGTAAATGAACATCTTCGTAAAAAAAGTAAATATGCAAAAAAACTTTCGATTTTCTCACTCGCTGCGATGAAACGGGCGCGGTGTTGCCAACTTTTTTAAACTTTTAAAGGACATATTTGGAAAACAATTAACTTTTGACCCATATGTTCTTGGCTTTTTCGACTTGTTTTGAGCTCCACTATCGCCCATTAAAATCGATCATACTTTTTACATCCTGTATTAACCGTGCTACCAAGTCATATATTGTATTGACCAAACATCAACCTAAACACACGTTTTTACTTAAAGGAAACATAAACCTACTTTTGGGTTTATTACTTCACTAAGTCAGTATTTAATTGCATATAAAATGTTTTTTTTTTTTAATTTAAAGTCTGATGTCGCAATTTTGCCTATAATATTACAGGTAAAAGCAAATAAAAATATAATTTATTTTGTAAATCTTGTTTTTTTGTTTAATTAGGGCATTGGTGTTATCGTTAATATAAATTTTTTAAGTATAGTGTCAGGCCTAGATAGTAATAATTCTTCCTTATCTATAGGTCAACATTCTTTATTTACGGTTTAAGGGTGTTTTCTGGTTTAAAAGTTTTAAAAAATGGTTTGTTTTTTTTTATTGCACTTTTTATACCCTATGCTTTGGAGAATATATGAGTAAAACTGTTTTGCCCGGAAAATATTTCTTATAGTCGAAATACACGATCCGCGATTTCCCAAAACTCACATTTTTTTCTGCTGGGTGCATTAATAGCTGGAAAATTACTGGACCAATTATGATGCCGCTTTGCCATTTTATAGATAATTAAACGGGCTATGGTTGCAAACTCGAAAGTTAAAATCTCATTAAAATTTTGGACTGACTTATTTTGAATACAAAAAAAGTAGTTTTTTTTAACTTTTTTTTAAATGGCCGCCATTTTATGAAAAATTGACGATTTCACCGTTCCGAGGTTACGACCATAGCTACACTCATAAATTTCTATAATTTTTAGGTCTCGTCTGTTTCAAACCTCCCGGTTACCTGAAACAGCTGCGCCCGCCTACCGGAGAACAGCGAGCATGACCTTCTTTGGCACCATTATGTTCAATGACGGTGTAACATTTTCGGACGCAAAAATGTTTTTAATGTAGCTTTAAGATGAAAAAATATAAGGGTATAAGCATTTTTTAAATTATTGTTTGATTTCACCTTAAAGAAATGTTTAAATTGAGTTAGAAATCGGAGCTCAAACCAAAAAACCATCTAAAGAATTTTATAATTATTTATATATCGCACTTACATATGTCCAGTTCCTAAAGTGGAACCAGAGTGTGTAAAAATATTTTATTTCACCATCTGGACAATATTTTTGTCAAGTTCATAAAATGGATATACCATTTTTCCACTTGGTAAAACGAGACGGTATTACAGCATCTGGACACAAAAATCATCCAGTTCCTGTACTGTATATTTGGCATGTATCTATTTACTGTGTAATACAATGAAATGACCCAACATTTTTGGTTAGTTGTGCTTAGCTTTTCCGTGTAATGTTGATCAAGAAGCGTATAAAAATTATCTTTAATATAAACCATTTTTGCTTTAGTAGTTCAATATAATCTTTATGTCATTCAAAACACCGACTACTGATTGTTTCACTAAGTGGACAAATGCCAAATATACAGTACAGAAAATGGATAATTTTTGTGTCCAGATGGTATAATATAGTCTCGCTTCTCTAAGTGAAAAAAATAGCATATCTATTTTATAAACTGCACATAAAAATTGTCCAGATAGTAAAATAAAATATTATAACTATCTGGTCCCACTTCACGAACTGGACATCCAGTTCACGAAATAGAGAACTACGCCAAGTGAGTGCGACATATATATAAAGTGATATATATTTAGGTTTGAACCAAGACTCAAGAAATATTTTTAAATAGAAACGGGCTCGTAATTATCAACCTGTGTCTGGATTTAAATACCTTTTAACCCCCCGCAATCTCTTCGCACGGCGTCTCTCGCGAGGGTTGAACGGTCGTCGCGACGACCGCTCTTTCGACGCCCGGTGATTCAGTCTCGCATCGCAGCCGGCCTGGAAAACGTCACACATCGCAATTTCGCAAAACGAAGTTGAATACGCGCGCGCGCCAAAATTATTTGAAAATTTTTCCACTCTTTTCGAGTCAGTTAGATTTTAAGCGTCGTCGGTTTTAGTTTTTTTAGTATTGATGTTTTTTATGTAAGCAATATTTTTAAATTTGATTAGTTTTGTAAGTTTATAGTATATTTTAAAAAGTTTTATTTTAAACTTTCTTGTCTTTTAAAATTATTGAAAAGTTGGCTTTTTCCAGTATAAATTAAAAATAAAGAATAATACAAGTAATCAAATGCATTTTATTTATTTCTTATCATGAACTTTAATGCAACAGCAAAAAAATAAATTTTAAATTATGCTTGTTGTAATCATAATATCATTGTTGATTTAAATATACAAATGTAAACAAAAACTGTAGAAAAGCTTATATTTAATTTTGGTAAATATTTTGGATTTTCATATTTTATACATTTTTTTAAATAAACGCGTGCCTTAAAAAGTCTTATTTAAAAATGGACAACATTAGAGAAAATTTTGGCAATACTGCTTTTTATGTGATGTTAAGTCCTTTAGAAGCGAAAACCAAAATATTACATGAGAAAAAATATTTATAGTACTATTTTCATATCGATTAAAAATATTTTTTATCCCATCTAACTCTACCTTTTAACTGTTTTGTGAGCCTATTTTTAATTTAATAATATTTTAAATTTTATAATTTTTGTAGCCAACAAAACTTTTAATTGTTTAATTCCTGTATATGCAAAAGAATCCCATTTACAAGCAAATAAAAAATTATAAAATCGACAGTCTTTTTAATAAATTGCTTAATGTTATCTTAATTAAAGAAAAAAATAGAATGCATATTGATTATTTATTTACTTTTATACCTGCCGTTCTTTTTTGTTTTGAAACATGTTAAATGAAGCTTTATTAATTATGAACTTGCAATCATAAATATTTTTATTTAATACTAACTTTAAATGTTTAAATTTTAAGTAAGATTTTATTTGTGCTTTTTAGAGAATGCTAAAAATACATTATGCGATATTTACTTGGTATATGTATACTGCATAGAATCCCTTAAACCCAATTCTGTAATAAATATATAATTTTTTTACAATAACACAATTTATATATACCCGATAATTTGGTATTAGATAAGCATTACTAAACAAAAGATACCAAATCTAAAACTTTACGAGTTATATACTAAATTTAAACACCCAGTATTTGGGAAAAAGTTTTTGACTTTAATTGATAGGTTATAACTTTATTATTGTAATTGGGAGAAACATTGTGTTACACATTTTTATTACACCTGGGTATGGTTCTAATTAGATTCTGGGTATCCGCTTAAAGTATCTTATCACAGGTCACATTAAGAGTTTGTTATTGTATTCCTTTACCCATCAATTTCCATAGATGTTAGTTTAAAAAAATCGGGAGATGAAAAGTGTTTCTTTACATTCACATCCTACCTACATATGGTTAGACACCCTAAAAAATACATTCTTTTAAGGTGTGCTATAAGATGGAATTATAATTTCTTGATTGTAACCATATACAATCATTTTACCTCCGATAAATACGATACTTCAAGCCATAACTATTGACTTCTTAAACACTTAACCCAATGAATAAGGTAAATATGTATGCCTTTCAAAAAAAAATTGTTACTTTCGTCTTTAACGACATCGCCCTGATTTCATCCTCATTAAGCAGCATTAGCAACCTCTGCAGATAGAGGTGATCCCCACTTCAGCTAGTACGAGAAAAATAGATCGACACAAACCTTATACTACTTCAGACCAGGTTATACAATAGTTTTTACTCCTAAGTTCGTTTTAAAACAAGAAAATTGCAAGAAATTAATTAAGAATCTGAAATGTACAAAAATTTAAGAATTTTTGGAATGTCAACAGAAAATTGGCTAAAATAAATTTAGTCTTTATCATTAAAGGCATTATTTTTGATGGTTTGCAAAACAGTTGGTTTTTTATTTGTTTATATAGCCAATATTAATTTTTTAGCATTGATATTTGATATGGACCAATGCAATGACTAAAAAAAAATAATTTAAAAACAAAGTAATTTTAATCTTCGTTAGTGCTAACACACAACTATCATATAATTAAATTATTTTATTTTGTCTGATATTACTCATTTTTATACAAGTAAGTTAGATATAAGGTAAATGCAAGAAAGAAATATTTTAAGATAATACCTAATTTATATTAATAATTTTGATATTTTAGCAGAATGCATATTCCTAATTTAAAAGTTAATATACCAATAATTTTGCCAACAATAAATAAATTAAAATTTAATTGACTTTAAAGAAAATTTGTCATTTTAAATAATAATAATATAAATAACGAAAACCTACATATTTGAATTATTGACCAAAAACTGAAAATTAGGAAAACATATTTGGGTATTTAATTAATTAATATTTAAATTTTAAATATCGGATACTTTAATCAAATACGCCAAAATGAAGGCAAAATTTTTTATGCAATATTAATTTTTAACGTTTTTGATATTATTTAACAATTTTATGTTGTATAAATAAATAAGTATTAATTTATATTTTACTCAAAACTTTTAAATTAAAATCATAAACATAATATTAAAGGTAAATATATTTAAATTTGTTAAAATTAAATATGAGATACTCTTTTTAGAATTTAGTTCATTGCCCAAAAATACAAAACCAAATTATATTTAATAATTTAAAATATTACGAACATAAAAAATAATAATTATCATTTTTTATTTGGGTATAGTAAAAAAATTACTGCAGTCAGTAAAATTTAAAAAGAGACAACTTTTACATTATTTTAAACAGCTTTAACGTATTAAAAATGTTTATTTTATTTTTTTGTGTCCAAAAGTTTTTTTAAACAATGAATAATACCCTATCAGGTAATTTGTATGTTTTTACATTACTATTTTAGTATTTGAGTTACGTCAGGAGACTCAACACAAGTTTGCGTCTTAAAATATTTTATTTTTAAATTAATGAAATTATTTAATCTTGCCAAAAAATTATGGTCGTTATTTTCTACCGAAATCTAAATCACGGAACTTTTTTCAAATTTATTAAAGCTGTTTCCTGAAAATATCAATCACAAGCCAGGCTAATATGCGATAACCTTTTAAAAAGGCATTAGAATTTCATTTTATAAATAGCACATTCATCAAAAATGCATTAACTTTTGCAGGCGAATTTTTTTCGTGACACCAGAAGTAGATTTTTAAAATATCTTGATTTAAACTCTTTAAATAAGCACAAATGTGTAATATTTAAAGTAATTAAATTGTAAAATTTAATGCCTAATCAAAATGTTATAAAAGAAGCATTAAATTTATTATCTAAATGAAATATTTAATTTTCGGTAATTAAGAGATGTTCCATTTAGATGACAATATGGCGAATTCTACTTGGATGATAATAAAATGTATTTTAGTAGTGCATTCCTAATGACGCTTAAATAGCTGGAAAGATGTGTTTTTAATATTGTTTATGGATGGCCATAAATGCGCAAATGACTTAAAGTGTACAGTATGTTCTTAAAAAAAATTATAGGTGTTTGACTTCTTATGCCAGGTAGTATTTTTGATTCTCGTACTCTAAATCCTTGGTTTGTTTTAAAAGTATAGTGAAATGATTACAAAAATATTCTTTTTTTTTTAAATGCTAAAAATCTGAAATATTATTGGTATTACTAAACATTACCTATGTATCTTGTAACCTCACACCAATAGTATAATTTCTATAACAAACGTTTAAAATAAACAACATTGTTTTATACTTTTTTAAAACAAACTTTAAGGTACAAGTTATTTGTATTATAAGGTTGAATTATTAGTGAATAATTACCTACAATAGGTAAACTTTTTAATAACTACGTAATCAAATAAATATTTGGAAATCACAAATTTACCCAAAAATTCGGGATTATTTTTTGCAATGGTATTCTTATTTTGCTAACAACGTAATAGTCTATGACACTCCAACCTTTTTAACATTCAAGATGTATTGTGCTATGATACACAATTAATTATTAGAAGCAATTTGATTTATTCGGTTTAGACTAAAAATATAGAAATATGGAAACATAATATGCCCTATTTTCTACAATTCTTGCTAATTTAAAAAGAGAAAGTGTATAATAGGTTTAACTCACAATTCGAAAAATATTTGACAGGCAAACGTTAATTTTTATTTTTAGATGCTTTTTTAACATATATTAAACAAAGAGGTAAGGTACGTGGATGATATTGCATTATCGACATTTTTTTTTTTTTTTTTTACAAAAGCCCATTGTTTTCTCAGAGGTTCCTCCGACAGCATTTTTTAGAAAAAAAAATGAAATTTTATATGTCGGTTTTTAACATAAATATGAATTGTTTGACCTATTTACTTATCTTTTATTACTTTTGGTTTTACCGGAAATGACTAGTAAATTTGGAGTATTTATTTTGATAAGATATGAAATCTGTTATTTTTTGACACTTTTTCCTCAAAAAATTTAGTATTCTAAATTTTAGATTAAAATACCATGACTACTACTACTGACTATTTAACAAACTTCCTTCATACGGTCTTCCACCTAAGCTTTGCTCTTGGCTCTCCACTTTCCTTTCTAATCGACGTATAAAAGTTACTGTAGATGGTCATTCTTCCATATTCTACCAAATTAATGCTTGGGTGCCCCAGGGCTCAGTGCTGGTACCCACGCTGTTTCTTCTACACATTAACGATTTTCACTCTTTCACAATCAATCCCATTTATAGTTTTGCTGACGATAATACCCTCCACTCTAGTATTCAATTTCTTAAGCCACCATGTAATTCTGATTTGGGAAACAAGCGCAGGTCAATGCATATATCTCTTTTACAAGACCTCAAACTTATCTTGGATTGAGGCGCCAAAAATCTTGTTCAGTTTAATGCCTCGAAAACACAGTCATGTTCGCTGTCGCGAAAAAAGTCTGCGAATGCTCATCCCTTACATATGAGCGGCCACGTTCTGCACAACAAAGGTCGTTACTTTTGAGAACAACCTCAACTGGCACAAACACATTACATCCTTAGCCTCGGCAGCTTCAAAAAAGCTTGGATTTTTCTTTTAAGCCAGAATTTTTTTTTCTTCCAATCTGAACACTCTGTATGTATCCCAAATCAGACCGTCTTTAGAATATTGTTATCATGTGTGGGGAATGGCGTCCCCTCATCACTTAGCATTTTGGACTCTATTCGAAAAAGAGCCGTTCGTCTTATTAATGATCCACAGCTCACAGAAAGGCTTCCTCTTCTTGCCCATCGTCGAGCTGTAGAGGTCCTGTGTGAACAAAACTCCCTGTCACCACACTTAAGACACCCACGGTACGTTAGTACTTAGGCATCAGCCTTCGTGGACTGTCCCAGATAAAAAAACTACGTTAAAACAGTTTATTTTAAATCATGTAGCAATTGCAAAAATAAATTTTATCGCAATGGATTTGTTACGGCTTCCTCTGACGGGGTTAACGATACTTAATTATTGTTTATACCAAATTTTAAAAGAAAAAATAGTTTGTTAATCAATTTTTGTTACCATTTATATAGATAATAGTATTTGGAACTAAATTATTGGAAACAAATCACTCTACCGAAATATGCTAACAAGGCTCTCTCTTTCCATTTGGGAAAAATAGGTCATGATCGTAAATTGCATTTGGAAACTTTTATTTGTCCGAAAAAACCGTAAGAAAGTGGTGCAAAATTTAAAGAAAAATTACTTTCTTGTTGATATTCTATGTATTAAGCTGCATAATAAAATATTGTTTAATAATTTTGTATTTGTTATATTTCATACCAACTTATAACTTACGACTAAATAAGTAGCAAGTACATAAGAACACTGGGCACTTTATAACATACATTTAATCAAATTTTAAGATTGGTTGTAATAGCTTAAAAATATATATTTTGTTAAAACATATTGCAATAATAATAGGTTATCAGCAACTTCTTTTAAAATAATTATAAATAATTTTAAAAAATATACTCTTGGATACAAAACTATGTCCATTTCTAACAAAAGTCTATTAACTATTCAATGTTTGACATTACAATTTGACAGTATTGCTTTAATTAACTTTGTATACATTTGGTGCCGGCAACTATTTTCATTTAAAAATCCAATTAAAACTAAGCACTTTACCAATTTTTTTCTCTTTTATTTATTTCTTTTAACAGGCAAAATTAGAAATGAGATTTTTTAATGTATACTTTTTAATATTCTAACCCCTATTTACAGTAATATTATTATTGGGAGCTTAAATAAATTAAATTTTTAATTTATAGTTTATGGCTGCAGTCCAATTAGGGCTAAAATTGTATGCAATTAAAAAATATTGTCTAAAATGTTTATTGCTACTGTAAACTATGTAAATCGCTTTAAAGCCTTGTTATTAAAATATAATTTTATCCACATTTTTTACTAAAATAAATGTTTTTCTGCAAACGCTAAATATTATGAACCTTTACCAATTAAAACTTAAATAATGAGTGGTAAAATTTTAGTTAAATAGCAAAACACACAAGTATGCATTATGCATAGACATGTACTGTAATAAAACATATTTTAAATTGTATTATTTACATTAACTTAAAACTAAATTATAAATTTAAACCCTGTTTTAGTAATTTTATTCCGTAAATGGGCTCCGTTACTATATTAAAAGTTTAAATGTTTAACGTTAAGAGGATGTTGAGTTTAATATGCTTGTAACTTTTTATTTAAAAAATTATTAGCATTTTTTAGGCATGTTTCGTAAAATAAACACACATTTTGTAAAAATATAACAAACAGATTTCTAACACTAGGGTACTTTTTTAAGAATGCTTATTTATTAACAATATTAATATTTTTATTAATTCTGATCAGAAATTGTGGTTTAAGTTGATAATCATCTATCATCAATTTTTACAAGCCCTATATGCGAGAAACATATTTTGTTCTATACGTATCAGGGAATTGTCGTGCCCACTAAATGCTAAATAATAAATTGTTTTACAATTTGCAATCGTTACTTTTAAAATGGTTGTTACTTTATTGCTTTTATCTACATATTAAGATATGGTTAGGTTAGGTTAGATTATGTTAGGTTTAAAGTAAGTGGACCTTTTGCGCCCTTCATCGCGACCGCTCGGTCTATTAAGGCTCATTTCTTTATATATTTCTCCCACTAGGATCAGACTTCTAATGATTCCGATATTAAACTGGGAGAGAGCTCTTTCATCTCCCTTTACTTGTGCCGCTACCGGACACGAGCACATTAAGTGTTCTGGTGTCCCTGTCTCCTGGAAAGTATGACGAGCAGACGATTAGATCCGTCATGCCCTCCTCTCTCGGTATAGTGACGTGGGTAGCTACCAGGTCCTTGTTACAGGAACCAGATGTACCTTCTAAGGCCGTATCTCCGGCCTTTCCTTATGAAAACGGTTCTATTCCCTTTCTGTTTAAAGCCAGGGAACCCTTTTTCCTATAAAAGCGGTTCTGTCCGCCTTCTGTTTGGATTCAGGAATCCCTTTCTAAGCACCTGTTTGTTCGGAATGTATTAGCCTTTTTCCGTAAAACAGGCGCCTATGACTTTAAGGGCACATTTCGAAACAGAGACGCACCCTTGTCTGCTTGTGACCTTTGTCACTTTTTCCTATGAAAGCAATTCTGTCCGCTATCTGTTTAAAGCTAGGGAAGTAATAGTCCACCACGGCAGAGCTCCGCATTACCGCAGTAAGGCTAGATACTCCGAGAGGTCGCCCTGTATCTCAGAGGCACCGTTGGTGACACCTGTTTAAGGCACATGATGTCATGCACTCATTAGCACGGTATCCTAACACCTTGAGTTAAGTTTTGTGTTCGTGTCTTAGCTTCGGATCCCGTCTCATACGCTAGCGGCGATAATCGGCAACCCCAGCGGATTGGAGTTGCCGATAACCGGCAACTCCAGCGCATGTTACAAACGATACTACTGGGCCCAACCACGACATGGACGTGCGAACACAGCGGTGGGTTGAGATATGGTACCATGGCTGTAAAATAAAGCTATAAGCAAAGTTTTATTTTTTATTTAGTCTGGCCTAATACTTAGTTTTAACCATCGTAGATAATTTTGTATTTAGAAGTTGCTAATTTAGAAAAAAATAGGGTTGCTTTTAGCTTATCAATAAATAGCCAGAGTATTTTAAAAAAACCTTATATATTATTACATCAACTGTACTACTTGGCAAGATTTTAATACATAATAATATTACAAATATTTACACTTATTTACATCACTGTCTTTAGCGATACAGAACTTTCTGGACTTAAAACAATTTAAATCTTAAACGATGCTTTGCTTGAAAATTTGATTAAAGAAGCGAAGAGATAGATACCGTTTGTTTGTTACATCAAACACACTAAGAAAGTTTTCTTAACTTGAATGAAGCCATTATATTTTTATGTGAACGTATGTTTAACTTGACTGGGTCTTTTATAATACTCTGGGTACTTAAACTCAACTGACTTTTACTCTACGGCGACTGGAAAACATGCTCTCGCAAACGAACAAAGAAAATGGCGCTGCCACCTACTGTTCGATGATTTTTAAAAGAGCATATAAAAGAACTGCTTCTAAAAATAGATGCCAAATATTGATTATTTCTGTCCTTTGAAGAGTTTTATTTCATAAATTTAGCGCTCCGATTGTGTAAAAACTATTTTTACTTATTATTTGCTGGTTTTAAAATGAAAACACTTGTATTTATCCTTTTTTGTAGTGAATCCTAATGAACTTTGATTTTTTGTTTGTTGTAGATTAATGGCTAAAATTTTCAATATTTTGGCTGACTTTTAACTGTTTAGATTTAGATTAAGACTTTTACGTATACTATTTACTAATTGTTTAAAATATAACAAAGATAAGAAGTTCAAACACATTATTCCAAGAATACAAAAACATGCGTAATTTTGTTAATAAATCTATTGGAAGAGAAAAAAAGGCGTATTTACAACATTATCTTTCCCAAGATAAAAAGTTTCTGGAAAACTTTAAATAAATTA
>JAHBCN010006282.1:0-49883 GCA_019359885.1 Listronotus oregonensis | reverse complement strand
AAAAAACTTAAGGGGAAGTCAATTTAAAGCCAGAAGACTGGCAACTGGACCAGAGCTCCTCTGCTTTAATTAAAAATAGACTTGATCAAAGAGCGTAATGTTTATTTAAAAAATTTATATGTCTTAAACCGATAACAATACCAAGAGAAGTAAAACACCAAAACGAAAAAATGAACTCTTTTATTTTCTTGAATAGTTCGACTATTTTTGAAACTTAAATAAAATTAATTAAAAACGAAACAATTATCCACATTTTGAAGAAAAAAATGATTAAAATCGGACTATGGAAGAAAAAGTTATCATACAAAAATTTTGGTTGTCCGAATTTTATGTCGGAGAGTGTATTTTTGGAATGTCATGTTTTAAAAATCTGAGGAAGGCAGCTACACATTTTCCTTTTTAATCTTAGTGTTAACCTTTTTGGCAATGTCCATATTATAATTTTTATTTCTTTTATAATCTTTTTCATGTGTGTTTTAATTTATCGGTTTTTAAAATATACGTTATTAATAATTTAAGTTTACTAATGCCTATGTTTATTGCTTAATCTAGTTTGGCTATAAAAATTAATCTAGGAAAAATTAAACTAAAATATATAAGACTGCTTATATGAAGAATTCTTATTTTACCAAAGAGGTAATTTATATTACATTTTTAGATATTACAGAAGTTATCATATTGTTACTACTCTACTAATTTTATAAAAATTACTGACTTTGACTAAACCTATACATTTTGGAGAAAACGATTTTTTTTTATTTTAAACCCAAAAAAAAAAAATCCATTATACAGGGTGTTTATTAAACATGCGGCAAAATTTAGGACTATTTCTTGGACTTTTTTAGGATATTTTGTCCTTTGATGATTTTCGATAGGGTGCTTTGTTTTGAAGATACGGGGCGAAAATAAATTTCAACCATCCAATTTGGTAAAAAGGAAAAAATTTAAAATACTACACGGGACCTACAAGTAATAAACATCTAACAATTTCGTTTGTATCTTCTAAAAACATTCCGATTACTACGAACGGCTGCAGACTTTTAATTTGAATATGTTTGTAAGTGATCATTTTGTATTTCGAACAGGTTGAAACTGATCGAGTTTGTCCATGTGACGTGTTTTTTTTGTGTTTTAGAGCGAAGGGTAGTCATTTTCAACAGTTCTTGTAGGTTAAGGAACATTACATGAAATTTTTTGGGTAATAAATTATTATTGTCGAAATTCTTTTTCCCCCCTGTATTTTTTAAAAAAAAGTGCCCTATAAAAAAATCATAAAAAGAAAAAAAATATCCTTAGAATAGTCCAAGAAATAGCCCCTTTAAATTTTTTTCCGCATGTTTAATAAACACCCTAGTATAAGCAACTAAAAAAAAAAACAAAACAAAACACCGAGCCTTTTTATAATTTTGTTACTTAAATAGAAATTATTAAAGGACCTGTTAAGTTGGTTATGTAAAATTAAATGAATCCCGAAAAATCTGTTTTAAAAAATTATGATTTTTCACAACTTAATAACAAACGATTTTCGTTTCTTTGTCTCATATAACCAGGAAAAGCCTCTTAACTTCCTTGGGGAATTTTAGGTTGTTGCTTTTGTTATATCCAAAGCTTTAAATGCTCTTCTTAACCAACTTCCTTCCTACGGTCTTCTATCTTTACTTTTTTCTTGGCTTTCAAGATTTCTTTCTTTTCCACATGTATCACTTATTGTATATAGTCAATCTTCTGGCTTTCATCAAGTTGATATGATGGTAGATCAGTGCTCAGTGCTAGTATCAACTCTATTTTGACATCGACTATTTTCCCGCTTCCACAATCAATTTCATCCTTAGTTTTGCTGACGATAGTACCATTTCTACTAATGTTAAGTTTTTTTTAAATCCCCCCGGGGGTATTACACATACCCCCAAAATATTCTCCAGAAAAATTTTTAAAAAAAAAATTATGCTCTTTCGTGAAAAACTGTTTTTTTATGTATGGGGGGCCCGGGGAGAAAAAAATTATAATAATTTAACCTTATTCTTGTTACTGTGTTTACTTCTTTTAGTCGTTAACAAATTGTGGCGGTTTAAAAAGAAATTATGCTTTTTTTTTTTTTTGGGTCTTTACTGTACTAAAATAAGGGCTCTAATAATGCTCCAAAAACATGTACGTGCTCTTCTATTTTAGTGTTGTTTGAGTTTGAATAAAATTGTTATTTTAAAACATTTTTACTAATTGTAATATTTTTTTTAATAAACGAAGTTGGTACAAATAAAATGTTTTATAACTCTACATACCTACATACCCTTTCACCAATTGTACATGTTTCCAGTATAGTTTATTTTAATTTTCACGAGACCAGCTTTAAAAACTGAGCTATTTAATATACTTAATACAAAAAAGTAAAAAAAAAAAATTTATTTTTGATGGGCCCAAAAAAATTCCTAAAAAAGGGGAAAAAAAAAAATTATTATGTCGGTGCCGGTCGGTCGTTGCCTCTTCAAAAAGCTGCAGCTTTTTTAAATTTTAAAAAAGGGGGGAAAACCCAGTTGTCAAATCCTGCATTTGTAGGGGGTTTTTACTAAATTTTTTTCCCCTGAAAATTTTATTTGATTTTTTTTTAAAAAAAAAAAAATACCCAAAAAGACAAAGGTAGTTTAAATATTTTTTTAAAAGGATTCTTAAATGAGTTATAGGGTCGTATGTGAATAAATATGACTTGGTCGTCCTTATGTTGAGGCCTATAGAGAAAATTATTTTTAGAAAAAAGATTTTAATATATTACATATTACTACCATCCCACATAAAGAAAAAAAAAGCACGCCGACAAAAAAATTATTGTGCTTTATTGATTTACTTTTACCTTTGTTATTTAAAAAAAAAAACTTTAAAAAAAAATTTTGCTTTAAAAAAAGGGAAAAAAAAGTAAAATTTCAGAAAAATTTTTTTAAAAAGAAAAAAAAAACAAAAAAAAATTTTTGGGTAAAAATTAAAAATTTAAGTTTTTTTTTAAATTTGGGTTTTCCCCCAAATTTTTAAAATTTTTTTAAAATTAAAACCCCTTTTAAAAATTTTTAAAAATTTTTACCCCAAAAAATAAAATTTAAAAAGTAATTAAATCCTTTTTTTTAATTAAACGGTTTAAACAAAATTTTTTTTAAAATTAAAACCAAAAAAGGGTTTTTTTTTAACCAATTTTTAAAATTTTTCCCAAAAGAAAAGGAAACTTAAAAATTTTTTTTAAACTTTTTTTTTTAATTTTTTCCCCTTTTTTAAAAAATTTTTTAAAAAGGCCTGGAAGAAAAAAAAAATTTTGGGGTTTCCAAAAAAAAAAAATTTTTTTAAAATTTTCCCAAAAAACCCTTTAAAAATTTTGGGTTAACCCGGGGGAAAAAAAAAGGGGGGAAAAAAATTAATTCAAAACAAAAAAAAAATTTAGTTTTTTAAAAATTTTGGGGTTCCCGCCCCTTTTTTTGGAAAAAAGGGGCAAAAAAACCAAAACCCTTTTTTTTTTTGGGGAAAACTTTTTTAAAAATTTAAAATTTCTTTTCCAAAAAAAAAATTGTTTTTGTATTTTTTAAAAATTTTAAATTTTTTTTAAAAACTTTTTTTTTCCCCCCAAAATTTTTTTAAAAATTTTTTTAAAAATTTTAAAGAAACCCAAAAGTTTTAAAAAAAATAAAGAAAAATTTTTTTAAAAAAAAATTTTTTTCCCCCCCCAAAAAAATTTTTTTCAAATTAATGGGGCCCTTTTTTTTTTGAAAAAATTAAAATTTTACCCCTTTTTAAAAAATTTTTTTGGATTATTTCCCCCCCAAAACCCAAAACTGGTGTTTTTTTTTTTTTAAAAAAATTGCCTTTATTTTGGGGTTTTTAAAAAGCCCCCCAAAACCTATTTTTAAATTAAAAAAAAAGGGTTAAAAAAAATTTTTTTTGGGGGGTTTTTTTTTTTTTAGACATGGTAGTAGAATCTAAAACTGGAAGACATTCTTGTTCACTTCTTCGACTAAATTTAACGTATTTTTTTTTTAGTTTTCGGGAAAAATCCTGTTTTATCGATGCACAAAATGTGGAAAAAAAAACAAGCACAGAAGTTCGCGAGTCACATGAAAAAAAAAAAGTGGCAAAAACCATGGCTTCAATGTGAATATTTGGGGGAATTAACGAAAATTAGGTCGAACCCACGAGACATATAAGTACCGGCATTTTAAGTAAAAAATTTTTGTTACCTTATTCTGTGTGTATATCTAGTCAATTTATTTAAAAAAGGGGTTTTCCATTTGGGAAAAAAAAGTTTTTCGAAAAGCCGCCGATGCATCCTTTTAAAAAAGGTTTGATTGCCATTGACCCCCATCAATTTGGTTTGTGTATACGCACCTTTTAAAAATTTCCTTGTTTAAAAGAGCTGGGTAGGAACCGAATACTTTTGGAATCGAATCCAGGAATCGATTCCCTTTTAAGGATCCCAAGGCTGAAATCGATTAGTTTTTGACAATAGAATTCGTTAATTTGAGACACGGTTTATAAATGCAAAACGCCATTTTAAAACTCCAAGTTTTAACCCAAGATAATTAATTTCCAAATTTTAACCAAGCTTTTATACAGGGTGATTCATGAGGAAATGTTAATACTTTAGGTACGTACTCAGGGTTCAAAACAAAACATAAAAGTCTATACAAATATGGGTCCGCGAGGCCTTCGTTTTCGCAGTACAGGGTGAGTCAACGATAGAGTAAAGTTCATTATTTCATTGGTTTCAAAAGTTATGAGAAAATAGTAAATACAAAAGATGTAAAGATTCTTAGGATGCACAATTTAAAATTATTTTAAAGTATACAGGGTGGCTCAAAAAAGCGTGACGAATAAAACATACATTTTTTAAATGAAACACCCTATTTTTAAATTTTGTTTTGAATTCCTTTTAAAATTTTCCCCAATTTTTTTATTAATAATAATGCATACCTAAACCTAATAGTTTTTCCAATATTTCAATTTTTCTAAAAGAAAATAATTTTCACCCAAAAAAAAACCCTTTTTTGGGCAAAAAAGCGTTATTCGAAGATGACAAAAAGATATTGCAACGGAATTTTAATTAGATGCTACAGGGTGTTCAAAATAAACGAATATATTTGATCATTTTAAATTGAAAAATCTCGTTTTTTTTTAAATGGCGCACCATAAAATTATTATTTTTTTTTTGGAAAGATCTTAAAAAAACCCACAATTTTATTAAGTATGTCATATACCTATTTTTAATACTTTGGATTTATTTTAACTTTTCCAATATTTACCCTTTTTTTCTGTCTAAGACTATTGCTATAACATTAGTTGGCCATTTTAAATTTTAAATTCACAGAAAAGTAAGTAATAATAAATACCTATTACTACAAATTAACTTATTTTTTAATTATTATTATGGCGCAATAAATGTTCAAATTGCCCTTCTACTTGGATACACATGTTTAGTCTTTTCGTAAATTTTCTTGGACGTTCCTTAGCATAAACGGTGTTATTCTCCTGCACGCGTCCCGAATCTTTTTCCTACCGGTGTTGTAAAGGGGGTTCACATAAACACGATCTTTAACATACCCCACAAAAAGAAATCTAGTGGTGTTAAGTCACATGATCGAGGGGGCCATCCAATGAATCCACCTCTACCGATCCATTTCTGTTTAATGATTTTTAAAAATTTCGAACTTCGATGGTAATGCGGAGGAGCTCCATCTTGCTAAAAACCCCATTTGTTGGTCTCAATGTTATAAAAATTTTGAAGAAGTTGAGGTAAATCATTCTGCAAAAAGTTTAAAATCTAGGCCCGTTAACTGTTTCTGAAAAAAATATTCCAATAACATTAAAGGTTTTATTCCACACACACATTAAGTGACCAATGGTTTTGGTTTTGATTTCCCCCCCAGATGGATTAACTGTTAAAATAATAGCAGATGATTAACTGCACCATTATGCGAAAAGTAGCTTCATCGGAAAACATTATTTTTAAAAAAAAATTTGGATCGGCCTCTATTGCTTCATTTTAAGTGCAGAAGTTTACCCTTTTTCAAAATCGGTCTAGAAGTTCTTGGTGTGGTTCCATGTGGAAGGGATGATATTTGTGTTTTCTAGTGGTGCGGTTAACGGTAGATTGGGATGTATCACATAAGCTAGCTACTTGACGGCTACTGACCTGGGGATTATCTTTGAACTTGAAGTAAAATTTCCAATTCTTTTTCCTCATTGGTAGCATTCCGGTTTACCCTTTCCGTTTTTTATATTCAAACTACCACTAGCATTAAACCGTTCCATTAAACACTGGAGATTGCCTAGTCGGTCACTCTATTAGGTACTTCGCCTTGTAAAGTCTTACTGCCACAAAGAATTTTTGCGCCTCACCCAGTATATAAATCATATCAATTAATTCAGCTTTAGGAAAATCCATATTTTTTTTTTTTAAATTTACTGACCCACAATAAATTTTATGAATTTATTTACTCAGAGGGTAGGTTAAAATTTGACAATTTTTTTTTGTCATGGCCAACTAATGTTATAGAATAGTCTTGCCAGAAAGAAGGGAAAAATATTGGAAAAGTTAAAATAAATCGCAAAGTATTAAAAATAGGTATATGACATATTTTAATAAAAGTTGTGGGTTTTGTAAGATCTTTCAAAAAAAATAATAATTATATGGTGCGCCATTTAAAAAATCGAGTTTTTTTAAATTTTTAAAATGATCCAAATATATTCGTTTATTTTGAACACCCTTGTAGCATTAATTAAAATTCCGTTGAAAATATCTTTTACGTCATCTTCGAATAACGCTAATATCAAATATGAGTGATCAACCTTCAAAAATAATGGCGCTATCGTAATTTTTTTTGCAAGTGTGAAAATTATTTTTAGAAAAATTGAAATATTGGAAAAAACTATTAGGTTTAGGTATGCATTATTATTAATAAAAAGTTGAAGAATTTTAAAAGGAATTCAAAACAAAATTTAAAAAAAAAAGGTGTTTCATTTAAAAAAATGTATGTTTTATTCGTAAAGTTTTTTGAAACCCAAAACCCGGGTAATTTTAAAATAATTTTAAATTGTGCATCCTAAGAATCTTTACATCTTTTGTATTTACTATTTTCTCATAACTTTTGAAACCAATGAAATAATGAACTTTACTCATCGTTGACTCACCCTGTACAGTGTTTAAAATTTTTATTTAATTTTTTTGTTTTTTAAATAAAATCATAATAACGTAAATATTAAGAAAAATTGGTATTTTTTGATTTTTTTGGCATGGCGGATTTAAATTTTAATCTTATTACAGCCCTTAACTTGGGGGGAACCACCCCACTCATTTCTTTTTTAAATAAATTTTTGGAAAGGGCCCTGTATAATATTCCTAATGAATTAAATAATTGTTTTGTTATTTTTACGCCAAAAAGGTATACTTGTTAAAAGTTGATATGAGAAAACCGTTTTGAGATATTAATTTAAAAAAATTATGACGCATCATTTATTAAGAAAATTTAAAAAAAAAAACAAAAGGTATAATTAAACAAAATGTTTTTTAAATTTTTAATTTAAAATTATTGTTTTTAAAATTATGTTCGGAAAAAAACATAAGCTAGGTTTTATAATTTTTAAAAAATTTCCCTTATTTACTTCTAAGCACATGTAAACTCTGTGGTGAACACTCTTATTTTTGAAACGAAGGCCTTGGGAACCCATATCTTTTTTTTAAAAGGAATCGGGGATTCGTTTGGGAATCGATTTCTTTACCGGATCCGAATCCGGAACGATTCCTTTTTGAAGGATCCATCCCAGCTCTCCCGTTTTAAGCAATTTTCTTTGAAACCTTTTTTTATTGTAGAAATTGATATACTGGGTAAAATAAATAAAAAAATATAACTTTTTTTTATTTTTTTGCTAGCCCATTATTCTTTTTGTTTTTTTTAAACAACACAATAGCTTTTAGCAACTTTTTTACAACGATATACAGGGGTGTACCTAAAGAAAGCATGGAAAAAGTTATATTATGATTTGATTTTTAAAATATTATTTTTGATGTAATTGAAAATAATATAAAGATTTTGTATTTTGTTAATTTATATAATAGATGTATCATCTGCATACATTGTAAAGTGATGTCAAGAAAAGTTAAACATTTATATATAATAAAAATAATAAAAGTTCAAGAACAGAACCTTGAGGAACACCACAAATTACATTTCTACTTTTTAGCATTACATTATTAAAACGTACAATTTGTGATATTTCTGAAAGATATAATTTAAAACAATTCATAGGTCATTTTTACGAAATAGAAAGATATACCTCAAAAGTTTTAGCTAAATCACAAAAAACAGCAGCTGCTAAGTCACTATCAGCTAACGACTTGCAAAGATGTTTAAGAAAAGAAAATATTACATCTTTGTATTTTGTATTTTTGTAGTCCAAATTGTTTTTGTTTTAATTTTTTATGTTTATCAATTAAAAAAATTATGCTTTTTTTTACCATTTCCCTTGATTTGTTAAGGAAGGGGTTAATAAACTAATTGATCTAAAAAATTTAAAGGTTTACCCCAATCTCCTTCTTTTATATTTTGGGATAATTACAGCAGCTTTTAAACATTTAACAAAAATCGCCATTCAAAAAGAAAAATTGTATTAGCTAAAAACTTCTTAAGCTGAATTAGAAAGTTAAGAAAATATTTTTAATTGATAGATTATCCCCAATTTAAGCTGATTTTTTTTTTTGATTTTCCTTAACAGTGCTTAAAAATCCTTTCACATTTTTTGTACTTAAAAAGTGTTTCATTAATACCAATGTTATCCCTATAATTAGGTGGATAAATACAACAAATAATATATTTCAATAAATCTGAGGCTGCAACAATCAAAAATATTTAATGAATCTTTGGGTAATATAGGTTTATGGGAAAAACTATCTTTTTACGTAATTTATTAATAACAAAACACCTTTTTTGGATAAGACGATATCGAAACTCGATTTTTCATAGGTATCTTATTTCGTTGTTTTCACAAATTTCTCTATAGTCCAATAAATGAAGGGACAAAACTGTAAATAAATTTTACAGTTTTCCATTGTGACGCAATTTTGGGTCTTCAAGGATGTTTCGAGCGAAAAAAAATCTTTTCAACATTAACAAGTGGGAAAGGGCTGGAAAATGGCTCATCAAATCCCGAAGAATGGGTTTTCGGGTAATAACCGCCAAAATATGGGAATTGAAAATTTTTGTTTAAACAAAAATGAAGATTGCCTTGTAATCTACAAAAAAAGGGTTTTTATTTTTTTTTTTTTGAAAAATCGATAGTTTTTAAAATAACGGGATCCAAAAGTCCCCTCATTTTACGAATTGTTCCATTACTCGGGCAATAATGTCGGGTGTTCCACAAGAGAGGTGTCGGCTATATCCAGAAACTATTAATAGTATAACTTTCGGGAAAAATTTTTAGATAAAAGTGACCAAGAGAAATTGCTGAAAATTATTTTAGCGTGTATGCGCTAGGGTAAAGGTAACGTCAAAACATAAAATACATTCTCAAAATAAATAAAGTGTATCAATAAATGGTACTATTTTAATCTTAATGTTTTCTAAACAAAGAAGTTTTAAGTGTATTTTTGTCAGTTCTAAAATAAAGTGGTGGGGGAGTAAGTTAAAGTTTAATTTAGAAAAGTGCTAATAACTCCGGGATTGCTTTTAACCGAATATAGTGACTGGTCTCGTTTCTGGAAGAGCATTTTAAGCATTATTTTCAGGTGTATAAACTTTGCACACTCATCTCACAAACGCCGCTAGAGGGTCAAGGTAAAAACTAACCTATTTTACGTTTTTTGAAAATTTAAATACAATGATGTATACCTTTTTACATATTTAGATGGAAAAACCAACAAAACGGGTAAACGCAATTTAATATTCTTTTCAAACCGAATATATTAGCAAAAATATAAATACGACGTAGAGACGTAACGCATTTAAGGACACGATGTTTTTACTATGCCGATTTATTTAGGTAAAAATGAAATTTATAAATTTTTACAAAATCTAATAACGTACTTCGTAATTTTTACTTATTTTAACCCATTTAACTATATTAGACAACATTAGATAATTACCAACCTATAAGTGTAATAATCCATCGAGCGTGGACCTTATCAAGTTAGCTCTGAAAATAAAAGGATTTTAAAATATTATTTTTAGTGTTGTGCTATTGTGTTTTTTAAAAATGCCTTTGTTGCTTGAAGAAGCAGTTGATATTATTGCTATTTATTTTGAGTGTCTGCAAAATGTGACAATAGCTGCAAAGCTGTATGCATTGAGATATCCTCAGAGATGCCAGTACGGCAGCAGAATGTTCACTTGTTTAGCAAATCGCTTTCGTACCACGGGAAGTGTTCTTCGCCCCTTACACCGCAGACGCCGTAGAACTGGGGAAAATGTCATAGTCATCAACGTTTTTGCTTATGTAGAGTTTAATCCTCAAACAACAAAGGCATTTTTAAACAACACAATGGCACAAAACTAAAAATAATATTTTGAAATAAAAAATTGTTGGATTTTTGACATTTCAGCATCCTTTTGTTTTCAAAGCTAACTTGATAAGGACCACGCCTGATGTATTATTACAGTTATAGGTTGGTAATTATCTAATGTTGTCTAATATCGTTAAATGGGTTAAAATTAGTAAAAATCATGCATTTGTCATTGGGTTTTGTAAAAATGTTTTACATTTAATTTTTACCTAAAGAAATCGGCCTAGTAGAAAACATTGTGTCGCTAAATAATACGTCTCTATGTCGTATTTATATTTTTGCTAATATATTCGGTTTGAAAAAAGATATTAAATTGCGGTTTTTGCCGTTTTGTTGGGATTTTTTTCTAAATCTAAATATGTAAAAAGGTATATATCATTGTATTTAAAATTTTGAAAAAATTTCGTAAAATAAGTTAGTTTTTACCTTGACGCAATTAGCGGCGTTTGTGAGATAAGTGTAGCAATAGTTTATACACCTGAAAATAATGCCTTAAATGCTTTTCTAAACGAGATCAAGTTTACTAAATTCGGTTAAAGCAAACTGGAGTTATTAGCACTTTTCTAAATTAAACTTTAACCTTCCCCCACCACTTTAATTTAGAACTGACAAAAATTACACCTGAAGCTTCTTTGTTTAGAAAATATTAAAGAATAAAATAGTACCACTTATTGATCCACTTTATTTGATATTTTTTTGAGAAATGTATATTTTTATGTTTTGACGTTACCCTTACGCCCCCTAGCGGCCATCCCACAGGCTTGAAAATAATTTCCAGCAATTTCTCTTGGTCACTTTTATCTAAAAAAATTTTTCCCGAAAGTTATACTATTATAGTTTCTGAGATATAGCCGACTACCTCTCTTAGTGGAACATCCGGTACATTTTTTAATCCTACCTATTATTGCATATAAGTTTGGGTCCATTCTGATTTTTCTAGAATATTGAAAAAAGCGGTCAAAGTTTTTTTTCACAATATTTTGAGAGTATCTCATTAATTTATTGATATTTTTTGAAAAAATGGTTTGTTATAAACATTCCTTTTTTATAATAAGACCTTAGCAAGTGTTCAATGATCCCAGATAATTTCCTTTACAATTTATCTTGCGTTTTAATAACAAATTGTTTTGCCCATCTGCATTTTTTAGTAAGAAGCTACTACTACCACATCTATCCAGTGTGGAAAGATGAATTTTTCTCTTTGGGTACCTTCAGGTCTTCAGTTACTGGACTACCATAGATAGTTCGATATTTATTATAAGTAGTAAAAGGGTTATTAATAGATACACACCTTCTAATTTGATGTAAAAATCGCATCTTTTTAGAACTTATTTAAATACCTTTGATAAATCAATTATTATTTTTGATTTTCTTTTAATTTTTTGTATAAAAAAAAACTGTATCAAATAAATTGAAAACTTTAGAATAAAAAGCCTTAAGTGGATCATTCATATAAAAAAATTAATTCTAGTTTTTGTAGAGACAAGATTAAATTTATTGTAATTATTTTTTAAATAGTTTTTTAGATAAAAATTAGTCAGAAGTAGTAGTTTTTAATGTTAATAGATGTTTTTACCACGATTTTCATAATACTATCATTTTGTCCTGTTTTAGTTAAACATATCCATCAGACCAATAACTGTGGTTTCTGCAAATGTATGGAATGCGTAGAAAAAGAACAGAAATCAGTACTAAGACGAGGAAGTGATGTTGAAAACGACGTAAAACCGAATTTAATTTTCCTGAAAGAGGACAACTTTAAATGTAAACACAGAAACTGTTGCTTTTCAACCGATAGACGAGAAATTTTGATAATGCATATTTTAAACCATGATGATGGGCCTTAGTTGGACCAAACGAAACTGTGAGACGTCCAATATGCATGGAATTTTGGGGGATGGTCGAATTTGGGGACAGTGGAATTTGAAAAAATTTCTTGTTTTATTAAAAAAATTTTAATTAGTAAATTAAATGAAACAAATGACGAACTCATTTCTAATATGGCAAGTTGCGAAGCGGCGCGACGCGGTGCGACGCGATTAAATGCATCAAGGATACTTTACATGTAATTAAACTAAAGCCCGCCCATCTAGGCGATGCGACGCGGCGCGACGCGACTCGACAGCTCAGACAAGTCGGTAGAGCAAGCAAGCGACAATGTCGCGTCGTGTCACATCGCGTCGCGCCGCGTCGCTTTAGTGGGCGAGAACCTTAAATCTGATTATCCACACTTACTAGTAAGTGTAAACTTTAGTAAAACGTTATAAAATTGATAAACATAAATATGAAAATTGAAGAAAGTACTGTCCCTAAAGTCGACAATCACCGAATTTTGGTTTGATGACATTACTAGTAAATCAATCAAAATAAAAAACCATTTTTAGCTTATAATGTGAGGTACAGGGTAGCTCAACTATTACAAGACTTTAAAAAGCTTAGAAATCTTTCTATTATTAGGTGTCTTTATTTTTAAGTAAATACTTTATATCCAAAATTTGTCTATACAGTATAAACCAAAAAGTTTATTTTTTAAACGAAGCACCCTGTATAAAGGGTATTCTTAGTCTCATGATCTCAACACAGGTTAGAATTACGAAATAGTTGGTACTTTTAGATGTAGAAACTTGACTGAAGAAAAAACCATGGTTACGATTTCCTACGGTTTAGAAGTTCCAAAACGGCACTGCCAAATTTTATGTACCTCTTGTAATTTTAAGTCTTTTTTATGTATTTTTATGAATGTGTATTTATCTAAGTAAGAAATAGGTTTAGCTAGTACGCATACCAATGAAAGAAAAAAAATCGGGTACGAACAAAAAATCCTGGTAGGAATTTTTAAATATTTAATATAATCTCTCTTAACTTCAATACGCTCGTTTCAGTCGTTTTCTAATGTATGGATTTTATCTCTGAAGCAAGAATCCGAAAGACTGTGAAAATATTCCTCTTCTAATTTTAAAAATTGTTTTCCTCGTATAAATTTTTTAAGTGTAAGAACGACCAGATGTCAAAGAGATGTAAATCTGGCAAATGGGGTGGATGTTGCAAAAATTCGTGCTGGTTCCATGAGCTGTGTGAAGGGGTGCGTTGTCTTAATAGAAAATGTTTTTGTTTCTCTTGTTAAACTAGATCTTTTCCTTAGAGTGTTTCCATCCAGTTGTTCCAAGAGGTTGCAACAGTAAACTAAGTTTATTTTTTTGCCAGTAATCCACAATTCTTTTGCATTTCCAAGAGCTAAACACCTTTTCGACTGAATCACTTGCTTCGAGGCTGAAGTACTGAGTTTACATACATCATTAAGCATCTTGTCTATACTCAGGACCTTAATGGTAGACCCAAGTATCATTTATAGTAAGAAAATGAGTCACAAAAGTCATTTACATATTCCAAAGCTCCAAATGCTGCTTAGAAAGTTGCATTTTGATACGGGTTTTTTTTGAAAGTGTTAGACAATGTTATGGTTTCAATAACACTAAAATCTTGGACTTGGACCATTGTCTTTATTTGTTAATTGATACACAAACCTCGGTATACAGAAAACCTACCCACACTGGACAATATTTACACCAGAATTCTAATCACTCTAACGAAACGAAACAGGGAGTCATACGTACTCTATATAACCGCGCAAGACATTATGCAACAGTTAGGAACCCCTGCAAGAGGAAATGAGTAACACAACTAGGGACCTTAAGCAGAATGGATACAGTAAGAGACTGGTAAGGGAAACAATAAAAAAATATCAAAATAAGACACAAAACTCTAACTTGAACAAGACTCCACATGACCAAATATTTATGACAATTCCATATATTAAAGGAAGTTCAGAAAAGATCCGCAGAATCGCGAAAGGGTATAATATTAAAATGGCATTTAAATCCCAAACCACTCTAAAAAGTATTTTTACTAAGACGAGACCGGACAACAATGTTTCAAATAATGACTGTATCTACTAAATTCCCTGTGAATGTGGTGAGGTATACATCGGGGAAACGAAACGACCACTTGAAGTTAGAGTTAAAGAACACAAAAAAACATATGGAACGAAGTAAAACGTCAAAGTCAGGAATTGCCAAACATGCTTGGTCAAAACAACACCGCTTACAATGATCGGAATCCAGAACTGTTCATAAAGAAACCCACCGAAAGAAAAGAAAATTTAAAGAAGCTGTAGTAATTGTAAACACTAACCGAATCGTTGTGTATCAATTAACAAATAAAGACAATGGAAGTCAAAGATTTTAATGTTATCAAGCACGTTATTGTTTCACTGTTACACAATGCGGCACCTATTGTATACACAGCTTTCTAAAATCCAAATTTTTAACCAAAAGCGTCCCCACACTGCCTTATAAAATCCCTAACTTTTCTACTAAATCTCTTTTCGTTAATCGATCATCGTCGAAAGTTATATTCTGTATTTTTCCTACGATTTCTATTGTTGTGCAGATCAAATCATGAAATAAAGGTCAAAACGATCTTTTAAGAAAATGGTTAAGATTGAATAAAAATTTGACTGCTTCGCTGTTCGTAAATAATCGATATTTAAAATAATTTTCGTACTACAGGGTAACATAAACGTCAAAATATTATTAATTTTAAAAATCATTAATCGAAAACGTAATGTTCTGTAAATATTTTAATCGGGCAATTTTTTTGTCCGAAGTACTGCCAGTAGTTCTTTTTCGGTAATTTTATGGTTGTGTATTTGTAAATATAATGATAAAATAAAGGGTTAAATATTATTAAGTACTAAAGCTTCTCCCACACCGACGCGGTAATGTAACTGCTACTAATGCAGTACAAAATTATGCTCTTATAAACAACGATGTTGCCATAGTACCATTTTGTGCTTCGTGTACCCTGTACACACTGGGCACTGCTGACCACTAAGACAGTGCCACAACTGTACTTAATGACGCAACTTTACGTATGAATTCTGTAAACTTTGTCTATGCGTAGAAAATGCTTAAAACACTGCCATTGCATTATTCGCACGTGTGGTTTTCTGAAATCAAGCCAAACAATCAAAGCCCCTTTTTATTGTCGCAAATGAATGCATGTTTGTCGTGTTGTGCTGATTATATAGTGTTCCTAATGTAAGCAATCATTTTTTATATGATTGTTTTTACTTTTGTAATTTTTATATTGGTATAAATAAAAATGTCATAAATAAAAACTGTTTTTATTTTTGTTTTTAATACATAGGACAATTTCAAAGGGAAACATCCGGTGTATCATACCTTTGTATATGGTGAATGGAAATTGTTTAAAACTTTAACAATACTAAGTTGAATGAGTTTTTTATATTCATGAATTTATTATCTTATAATATACTTTTCACATCTTACAAGGTCAGGAGCACTGCTTCATAATATCTTGCTTATTTTTTTTATTACAGCAACTTACTAACATTATTTTTCCTTTTTAATATATCTTGTAAGCTACTTTCTGGATAAAAAAAATTACACAGATCCACTAAAAAAAAATAGTGTGTGCTGGGTGTCGGACTAAGATTTTCGTATTTTTTTCCGCTGAACACAAATCTGAAGTCAAAATTGGGAGACCAACAGCAAAAATTGAGAAACCTCAAAAAATCGATATGGTACATTTACAGGCAGAAACCTGCTACCACGGAATGTTTGGACTATGACTATATAAATTATAAGAAATACAAAAAAAATATAAAACAAAAATAGGGCTTTTTAAACTATTCTGATGAGATACAGGTACATAACGGACGCCCCGGGGAATCGTTTTTTTTTTAATAACTTTTTAAATACTAGGCGAAAATTAATATTTTTTTAATATGATGGTAACTGGATAAGTCTTCTTAAAATAAACCCATTAAATCATATTTGGCTTATTTAGTTTGCCAGGGACGGACTAGCTCTGACACAATAATAGCAATTTTTTAACACCCTGTATGATAAAGACTTAACAATAATATTTTTTAGTAGCCTTAACCTTAAACTAAAAAAGGTACTCTTGATTGACATCAATAAGGTCGACTGTTTACGAGAAATAAAATATTATGATTGGTATTTTTTTTTACATTATACAGGGTGTTTTCTAATTAAACGTTATACTAGAAGGAATTCTGGTCCATTTTAAGATAAAAACTTCATATGAATGTATGTCCTAAACGTCTTAACTTTTGAAATACAAGGTGGTAAAATTTTCAAAAATAAATCATTTATGTTTAAAAATTTTACCACCCTGTATCTCAAAAGTTAAGACGTTTAGGACATACATTTATATGAAGTTTTCTTCTTAGAATGGACCCAAAAATTGCCTTCTTAAATATTAACGTTTAGTTAGAAAACACCCTGTATAATGTAAAAAAAATTACCAAACATTAATCTTATTTCTCGTAAACACTTAATCTTATCGATGTCAATCAGATATAAAAAGTTATATCAATATTTTTAATAAAATAAATAATAAAGAAGATATAAATAAAAATCTAATTTTGACAAAAAAAATCAGTTCAAAATAGGAAATAGTTATTTTCCTAACAAGTGACTTTTCCGCACTTGACTGCTTGCCCGAACTCCGCTTCGCGTCGTTCGGGCAACGGCAGTCGCGTGCGGAAAAGTATCCTGCGGAACAAGCGTAAAATTTTTAAGCAATGATTATTTAAATATGTTTAATCTGAAAGAACTATACAACATATTTATAAATGGGAATTATTTGTTGATAACATTTACAACAAAAGAACAGTTATTAGCATATTGTAAATTAATTGCAGAACCTGTAATTTCATTTAGCGGGTGGCTTATGAAAGCGCTTATTGTACGGCTTGATGAAGGTTGACTTAGCTCAGAAGGGGAGTTGTTCATGGTCAATATTTTATTCGACATATCCTTTTTCTGATTTGTGGATTCATCAATGTAGCTCTCAGCTACAGCCGTTGATTTCCAGCCCCCAAGTCGCTTGACATTGGTAATTCCTTCTCCAGAATCCGCTAACGTAGTCGCAGAGAAGCGACGAAAACTATGTCCAGTGTACTCTTCTGGATTTTTTAATTTTAGGTATGCAGCAATTTTGAGGCATTTTACCTATTGAATTTATTCCACACTTGCGTATTGCATGCTCCTTGTTTATACTGGACAAAAAAACGTCTGTGTGGGGTATGTGGTTTTGCAAATTTGCATATTTACGGTACAATTGCAGATAAAGTCCGTTATTTGTTTCATCGGGACTACAAAGATTCTGGAATTGTTATTTTTACTGTCGAATTTTCACCACTATCAAATTTTCATTATCCTGTATGTCATCAATCATTATTTTTGTAAGTTCATCTCTCCTACAAGCACCGGCTAATCCAAAAATTGTAGCAACTTTTATTAGAACGTAAATATTATCAGGTGCTTCTTTCATGAATCTTGAAACTTCTTCTTTGCTGAAAGTTTTTGATTTTTTTGGCCGGTATCCCACGTTTTGGTGTTTAAGTAGTGATGTTAGCTTGAAATATGAACTTAAATCAAGGTTCCTTTTCACTTTGAGGACACATTTTAACATAGAGTACTACTCCATAAAGTATTAGGTTTATATGTTTTTGAAATCCGCAAAATAGGCCAAGAACACTTCTTCTTTAATACTTTTATCCCCTTGCTGGAGCACCAGTTTTCGAAATGACTATATTGATTCTCATATTTTTCACGAGATTTTGCTGGTAATAAATTCAAACTTACGTATTTGCTGCATCCAGGATAGAATCTGGTAGCTCCTCATCGGAACACTCATTTTAAATAATTATTTTTGTCGGATTTTTATTTAATTAAAAAAAGATACTATGACGCCTTTTCATTAAAAATGCTTGTTTGTATTGAAATTCATTTGTGCAATTGCTTGTTCATATGGAAACGAAGAAAAAATCTGACATGTGTTAAAATCACCAAGATTACATATTGTTGCTTGACTTATCATAATCATTTATTATTATTATACAGGGTAATTAAAAAAGTTTTTTTTTGGTGTTTTAGTTGAAATATTGAAAATTACGAAGTAACAAACAAAAAAGAGAATAAACTAAAACTTGCAATGGCTTCGTATATTGCATGAAATAGCCTACAATTATTAAAATACATATAAATCTTGCTTACCTGTAAGATTTTAGAGTAGTTTTACTTTTCTGCACGGCGTGCAGAAAAGTACACTTTTCCGCACGCCGTGCGGAAAAATGCAACTTTGCGCACTCAAATGCGTGCGGAAAAGTGGACTTTTCCGCACGCTCGTAGGAAAAAAATATTTTTTATTAATGTGCTTTTTTTGTTTTTTTTTTTTAATTAAATATTATTTATTTTATTTATTTAAATTACAAATTACTCAAAATCTGTAGAAAAAATCCAAAAATAAAGAAATACTAATTTTTAAATTTTTATCAGATTTTAAAAAATCCTAAAAATTCGGTTTTTTGATTATAACTCGAAAAATAGTGCATTTAGACAAAAAGATTATATAACCTAAATTTGGGGCCACCTAAAAATACATTATTTTTGTTTTCCATAAAGTTTCATGTTTCATTTATAGTTTTAAAAAGATTGACATTTTAAACTTAAGAGTCCATTCGCGCCGCGAAAATTGGATCCAATTTGGGGTTCGGGGCATAATGTTTTTCTCAAAAACGGTATAAGTTATCGATAATTTTCAAAAACTTTATGAAATAACACTTAAATCTAGGCTTCTACTGTAATAGTTTTTTAAATTTGGATTTAGTTTTTAATATTTCCTTGAGTGAAAGTCACCCTAAAATCGATTATGTTTAGATACTATTTTTCCTTAACTCGACTCATATTTCAAAAATCCGTTACAGCAGAGGCATAGATTATTTCCTTACCTTTAAAATGCTGTATAATTTATGTCATTTAAGTAAAAAATATTTACCGAAAAACGTTATCTCCTGTAGGCTAGGCTAGGCTAGGCTCCACAAAAACTGATACACAAGGCAGAGCAGCAGAAAATTTCGCAATCAGCAACTCGCTCACCAATCTAATTATGGAACCTACCTACTTTCCTAGGGTTCCCACCCATAATTCTAACCCCCTAGATCTCTTTCTTACTTCCACCCCCGAACTCTATCAAGCATTAGTAACTGCTCCTCTTGGTCGCTCTGACCATGGTTTGGTCACCGTATCATACTCCACTCATTTTGAGGCAACTGAAAGCATGCCGCCAAGAACCATCCGGCACTACAATTCGGCCGACTGGGATGGTTTAAGAGATTTCTTTGCCAGCTACCCTTGGAATCCTACCTGCTTTTCTACTCACGATCCTTCAGAAATATGTAAACAAATTACCGAAACAATTCAACTAGGCATTGAGACCTATATTCCCCACACTAAAAAAAACCCATAACTTCAAATCACAAACCGTGGTTTTCTAAATCCTGTGACAAAGCCAGACTTTTAAAACTTCAAGCCCACAAAAAGTGTCTTCAAAACCCCAGTCCCGAAAATCGACAGGCTAGCATCGAAGCAAGAAATCAGTATAATCAGACCATCTCAGATGCAAAAGACCGTTTTAACAATCGAATAAAAGATAAAGTTCTCTCTTGCTCAAATGGCAGTAAAGCTTTTTGGTCCTTTGCCAAAAATATTAGTCAGAACCTATGCACAAATTCTTTTCCACCCCTAATCTCTGAAGATGGAATTGTCTCTACCTCCAAAGGAAAAGCCGAACTATTTGACAAACAATTTGCTGCCAATTCTACGCTTGATCCTCCTATTAATCTTCCTCTCCCAACAGTTGTCCCTGTTTCTCATAAAATGTCCGATATAATTTTTAAAGTCAAACAGATCAAGCGTATTCTTTCTTCTCTTAATACTAAAAAATCGTCTGGGCTGGATGGCATACCAGCAATCGTGTTAAAATAATGTGCTCCTGAGCTTGCACCCATCTTAACTCGCCTCTTTCGAATCTCTTACGACACGGGCATTTTCCCGGAGAGTTGGAAAGCTGCACGTGTGCAACCTGTCCCCAAAAAAGGATCCAAAAGTCTCCCTTCTAACTATAGACCTATATCTCTTCTTTCAGTTGTTTGCAAGGTAATGGAAAAATTCATTAATTCCCAAATCTTAAAGTATCTGGAAAAACATAAGATCTTACATGATAGACAATATGGATTCCGTCACAGTAGATCCACAGCTGATCTTCTTTCTTTGTCTCACACAACTGGAACAAGTCCCTTGAGTTTCTTGGTGAATCCCAGATCGTTGCTCTTGACATATCCAAAGCTTTCGATCAGGTCTGGCATGATGGGCTTCTTAACAAACTTCCTTCTACGGTCTTCCACCTAAGCTTTGCTCTTGGCTCTCCAGTTCCTTTCTAATGACGTATAGTTAGTGTAGATGGTCATTCCTCCAGCTTCTACCAAATTAATGCTGGGGTGCCCCAGGGCTCAGTACTGGCACCCACGCTGTTTCTTCTACACATTAACGATCCTCTCTTCCACAATCAACCATCCAGTTGCGACGATACCCTCCACTCTAGTATTCAATTTCTTAAGCCACCGTGTAATTCTGATTTTGAAAACAAGCGCAGGTCAATGCAGATATCTCTTTCACAAGACCTCAAACTTATCTTGGATTGGGGCGCCAAAAATCGTGTTCAGTTTAATGCCTCAAAAACACAGTCATGTTCACTGTCGCGAAAAAAGTCTGCGAATGCTCATCCCTTACATATGAGCGGCCAAGTTCTGCAGAACAAAGAGTCCTTTAATCTAGTCGGCGTTACTTTGAGAATAACCTCAACTGGCACAAACACATTTCATCCATAGCTTCGGCAGCTTCAAAAAGATTGGATTCTCTTTCGAGCCAGAAAATATTTCTCTTCTTCCAATCTGTACACTCTGTATGTATCCCAAATCAGACCCTCTTTGGAATATTGTTCTCATGTCTGGGGAATGGCGTCCCCTACACACTTAGCCTTCTGGACTCCATTCAAAAAAGAGCTGTTCGTCTTATTAATGATCCAACGCTCACAGAAAGGCTTCCTCTTCTTGCCCATCGTCAAGCTGTAGGGGATCTGTCGCTCTTCTATAGGTATTTTCACGGCTTCTGCTCAGAGGAATTGGCCAGTATTATTCCTTCTCTGGCTGCTCCCAACAGAGTAACACGTAGTGCAACTTTTATGCATCCTTTTACAGTTCAGTTAGAGAAACCCCGAACTTCCCGCTTTCTTCGTTCCTTTATTCCTAGAGTGTCAAGACTATGGAACCTGCTGCCCGCAGAAGTTTTTCCTCCTCCTCCCAATCTCCAAAAATTTAAGTCCCGTGTGAACAAACTCCCTCTCACCACACTAAAGACACCCACGGTACGTTAGTACTTAGGCATCAGCCTTCGTGGACTGTCCCAAGATAAAAAAAGGCTTGCAATCGGAAACAACATCGCATGGACACACCGAAATTGGAAGAACTTAAATAAAATATAATATTTTTAAGGCGGCTATACGAAAATTGTGGTAGTGGGAGTTTGTTAGTCTCCGCCCACCGTCTCCGCGTCCTTTCGCCCGACCCCTGAGGTGTAGCGTAAATGCACTCTTAAAAAAAGTTAATAACTGAAATTATGCCTTTTTTCGATTTTTTGCTGTTTGACCCCCAATTTTGACTGTAGATTCGTGTTCAGCGAAAAAAATTCTCCGGAAAATCTTAGTCCCACACCCAATACACACCACTTTTTTGTGGACCTGTGTTGTATGTAGATCTATAAAGGATTTTGTTTATATGTTTTTAGCCCATAAAAGACGATGGAAATGTGATAAATGCGACAAGGCATACAGTTTGAAATCGACCCTATATAATCACCAAAAGGAATGTGGAAAAAAACCGCAATTTGCTTGTTCCATGCCTCGCTGTGACTATGTGACCAAAAGAAAAGGAAATTTGGAAAGGCATATAAAAGACAGACATGGTCCGAAAATAGGTTTAAATATGGAAGACTTAGCTGGTCTTTGGCCAACGCAGTATTAAATTTCACATAAGTTTAATTAAAAAAGTCAATTTTTTAATAGTACTGAAAATACTTTGTTTATTCCTTTGGACCAGTCCCAACATGTTTTTGCGGCAGTTAAATGTAGTAAAAAGTTTTTGTCTAAAATATTTTAATTTTGTTTTGGAGTTATATTGTGGTTTAGTGTTTATGTTTGTATGTTTATTCCCAAATTATATTTTTGTTATAAAGGAAATGTTGTGTGGCAATTATTTTTTTTTTAAGTTTTGAACTTACTTAGGCAAATTAGTGTTATAATGCAAAAAAGCAAAATATCTTAACCGATTACGTAAAAGCTTGTCAAATGTCCACTTTTATTAAGCTGGCGGTTGTTTTTGCAAAGTAAAAAATAATTCATTTAATTTTTAATTAATTGTAAAATTAATATAACAATATAAATTGACAATTTGTTTTAAATCAAGTAAGTTTATATATTTTTATAAAGACACCGACGATTCGTCATTACTTAAGCCTTAGGGCTTAGGAACTCTTCCGACAAAAAAAAGATGACAAACGACACTTTATACAATACTTAGATAGACAACCCCCTTACACGTTTTACAATTAATTAAAATTATAAAAAACATTTTTTACTTTGTAAAAACAACAGCCACTGCACCAAATGTGGTGCAAATTGTGATTTTCAAAAAAATTATCTGCCATCTTAAATACACCACTTTGAATTTTGCTAATCTGACCTCGGATTCGTAATCAGAAACCCCAAAAACCCCCATATACCATATTTGAGACAAATCGGCTGATTTTCAAAAATGCGGCCACCATATTGGATTTTTAACCGCCATATTGATTTGCTATATTGGGTTTTGACAACCTACCGCACCAGCTTTTTAGGAAAGTCCATTAACTGTAATTTGACCCAAAATCCGACCCGATTGGTTGCAAATTTTTATTTTTGCAAGCTTTTATTACTGGACATTTGATATTTCTCCAGGTTCCCACCGCCATATATTTTTGGCAACTTTTTATTCCATTTTAAACTATGTGTATATTCTATATGAATTTTTTATGCCTTCATTTTTGTAAAAATCATTTAGCATTTTGTTTTTATTATTTTGAAAAACTGCAAATTAAAAAAACTTTTCTAAACCAGTCTAGAATGTTATAGGTATTTAATAAAAAGTCGGCCACCGTTGTCAAGATGAAAACTCAACAAAAAAAAATTATACTATTTATGACATTTTTTCATAAATATCATATTAGTTTATTTGACTGGTATATCTATATATTTTATACAGAATTGGCAAGGCAAGGGCTTGGGAGCCAATTTTAATGTAATGAAGTGGGATACATATGGTATGACCCCAGATTAAAAAGAGAAAGACAACAATTTCCCCTATCCCACTTCCAATACAACGACGGTCGACGGCGACTACGATTCGTTAGGATATCGTCGACAGTGTTGTCATGTTGTAAAATATTTACTAGAAAAATATTTTAAATATCATACATTTAATAAAACTTTTCATTAAGAAAAGTTATGCCCTTGGCAAAAAATAGGAATTTGTTAAAAATATTAGTATTTTTGAGTTGTTAAAGGTACTTGATATTTTAATAATAGGTATTTATTATTTTATCGAGCAAGACTACATAAATAATTTCATTTTTACTGGTTGGCAACTTTGCCCGTTGCGTTGTGTGTTGTCGCAGTCCGGACGAAATATTCTTGGGTCGGTAAAAAGGAAATCGGCCACTGTCTGTTTTTATTTCGCTTAAGCCTTTACCTATTAAATTTACATCTCCTTTTATCGCACTGAAAATTTCTGCAACTAGGAAATTAGTTTTCCAAACGTGTATATATTTTTAAAAAGGCAAAACAACATAAATAATATAAAAACTTTTAGAATTTTCTAACTTTCTAATTCAATTTTTTTTAAATATACTTTTATTTTTATCTTGACAACAGTGGCCATTTTGCCACCGAAACATAGGGTGGTGCTCCTGATTTTTGGGTTTTTAAGGGTTTTTTTTTTTTTTTTTGTTGCAGGCGATCCGCATGTTCATAGGGGTTAATAGGGCTGAGCATGCTTAGTTCGTTATACCCCAGAACCTGGACCGAAGTGGTCCAATTTTCTGAAAAATTGTAAGGCAAGTAATCCCAAATAAAATTTGCCACAAAACTATAGACCATATTTTTAAATATACTATACCTAAAGTCCAAAATTTCTGTCAGTGACTCATTTAATACCGGCCACCCAACCGACGAAGCGGCTGAATAAAAATCTAACAGTAGTAAATGATTTTTAAGCCTATGATATACTTTTCCGCTCAAATAACAGTGAACCGGCCAAAAGTTTCATCGCCACGTTGTCATAATTCGCGAAAATAAATCACCAGCCAGCGATCGCACTTAAAATAGCACGCCAATATGTATTGAAATCATTGTTATCGGGAAGATAATAAAAGTGGCAACACACATTCCTTAGTTTACAACTTGAAGAGACTTGAAAATAAGTGTATCGACAGGGTTTTCGTGCTGTTCGATGATTTTATTTAGTTATTATTGATTATGGACAAATTTTATAAGTTTAAATTTTAATTGCTATACAGGGTATTTTCTAAATATTATATATTTCTAATAATTGTAGTATATTGTGCCCATTTTATAATAGTTTATCTTATTTAGTGTATATAATGGTATATAAGAAAACGTATTTAATGGCAAATTTACAATTTAACGAATACCAACTAAACAGTAGGTCGCAGATATAATTACTAAGAACTCATCCAGACTCCATTCCCTAGTACTGTGTAACCAAATGGGACTTAAAGGGTTTATAGTTAAAGATCTATAACTTTTTAAATTTGTCATGCCACAAAAGTATCTTTAAATTTCATGATTTTCTGATATATGTTGTTTCTATTTGTTAAATTATATTAACAATAGACAATTCATAATCAACCAACCTAACAATAATTTCTACTTTTCCGCACTAGTTCGGAAAAGTGACAGTATCTGCAAAATTACATTTTTTTTCAGTATTTATTTTTTTATAATTTTAAATAAATTAAAAAAAAAACACCTAAAAAGTAAGGAAAAAACCTTAATTTTCATTAAAAAGTAGGTAAAACGTTTACGTCCGAATTCAACTCGAAATCCTAAAAAGGTTGACCTGTTACCAGGTTGTAATAGTTTTCTTTATGACATTTTTATAAGGTATGCGAACCTTGCTTCGCTCGACCCACAATGTTTGATCAAAAATATTCTCGATATGGAAATCCTAAATATGGAACACGAAAGACCCGAAATAGTTATTGGATTCTACAAGCTGATGATCTCAGAGCTTTCGTGTTCCTTATATAGTGGATATTTTTGATGAAGCAATGCGTGTGAATATCGTATTTAATATTGAGATTGCAAGATCGGTGGTGAATTGGCAAGTCGGTGTAACTTGGATTGTCTATCGTTCTGCTTTTACATCTTTTTTAATTTATGTTAAGACTAAAATTTTATTATTTTTTTCATGTAGCAAAATAAAATTAGAGAAGGTAAAATTAAAGTAAAAAATGTTTTTTTTTGGAAAAACGTTGAAAAGTTTGTGTTCTATGGCCTCAAAATAGGAGGTGTGCAAAATTTAGCAAAAAAATTACATTTTTCATTAATCCGAATAATACCAAAATAATATAGGCTTGTTACTAATTTAAAGGGTTGATGAAAATGTGAGAAAATAACTTTTGCTTGTAAAAAATATTTTCATGTTTTGACGAAATTTTATCATTTATTTTCTAAAATGCATACTCCACTGGAATTGATTCCCCTGACCCCACACAACCCGGGGCACTCTTAAAGCGAGCGATGCGTCATTGACAGAAATTTTGGACTTGAAGTATAGTTAATTATTTTATGTAAAGTAAACAAATAGTTTAATAACTGAAGACCTGAAAGTACCCAAAGCTGTAAATAAATCTGTACAGTTTTCTTTTGTGGCGGAATTTTTAGATCTTCGCGGATGCTTTCGAGCAAGAAAATAGTTTATCACGATTCCGACATGGGAACCCTGAAATGAAAATGGCCACCCAATGTCCCAAAAAATTAGTTTCCCGTGAATATCTGCCAAAATATGCGAATTGTTTAGACAAAAAATGAAGATCACCTCGAAATCTACAAAAATAGAAATTTTTTTTTTTTTTAAATTAAAATTTTTAAAATTTTTTTAAAAAATTAAAAAAATAATTTTTTGAAAAAAAAATTTTTTTTTGGGACAAATTTTTTTTTTAAAAACCCCGGTTTTTTTTTTAAAAAATTTTTTTAAAAATTTTTATAGATTTTTTTTAAAGTTTTTTTTTGGAAAAACTGTTTAAAAAAAAGGTTTTTACCCCAAAAAATTTTGTAATTTTTTTTTTTTTTAAAAATTTTGGGAGGGAAAAAAAAAAAATTTTTTGGGGAAAACTGAAAAAAAAAAAAAAATTTTTTCCCCTTTTTTTTTTTTTTTTAAAAAAAAATAACCCTAAAAAAAAAATTTTTTTTTTTGTTTTTTTTTTTAAAAAACCCCTTTTAAAAAAAATTTTTTTGAAAAAAATAAAAAACAATCCCAAAATTTTTTTCCCAAAAAAAAAAAAAATTTTTTAAAATTTTCCCTTAAAAAATTTTAATTTTAAAAAATTTTTTTTTTTTAAAAAAAAAAAAAAAAAAAAAAAAGTTTTTTTTTAAAAAATTTTAAAAAAAAAAATTTTTTTTTTGGGTTTTTTTAAAAAAAATTTTTTTTAAAAATTTTTTTAAAAAAAAAAAAAAAAATTTTTTGGAAAAAAAAAAAATTTTTTTAAAAATTTTTTTTTTTAAAAAAATTTTAAAAAAAATTTCCCCAAAAAATTTTAAAAAAATTTTTTTAAAAATTTTCTTTTTAAAAATTTTTTTTTAAAAAAAAAAAAAAAAATAAAATTTTTTTTTCAAAAAAAAAAATTAAATTTTTAAACTTAAATTTTTTGGGTTTTTTTTTTAAAAAAAAATTTTTTTTTTTTTTTTTAAAAAAAACCCAAAAAAATTTTAAAAAAATTTTTTTTTTTAATTTTTTTTGGGGGGTTTTTTTTAAAAATTTTTTTTTTAAAAAATTTTTTTAAAAAATTTTTTTTTGGGTAAAAAAATTTTTTTAAAAAAAAAGGGTTTTTGCTAAAAAAAAAAAAAATTTTTTTTCCCCTTTTTTTTTTTTTTAAAAAAAAAAAATTTGGGTTTTTTTAAAAAAAAAAAAATTTTTTTTTTAAAAAAAAATTTCCAATTTGCTATTTTGGCTTTGGGGAAACTTTTCGGGTTTTTCGGGGCTTTTTTGGCCTTTTCCCCCCTGTTATTGTTAATAAACTTTTTTCGCTCAAAAGCATCAACGAAAATCTAAGAATTGCGCCACAAGAAAAAACTGTACAGATTTATTTACAGCTTTGTCCCTTCATTTACTGGACTAAAATAATCAATTAATTTTTTTTTTAGATAAATTTTCCTGCCCAAACTGCAATCGATATTACATGCAAGCGTGTTCCCTATATAGACATTTAAAATATGAATGTGGAAAAGAACGGTCTTTCAAGTGTCCTGTATGCCCATATACCGCAAGTCGAAAATTTACTTTAAAACAACATTTTGGTAACAAACATGTCGGTACTAAATTTGATATTTTTTAAATTGTACTGAGATATTTTGATAATAAATATGTGTGGGTCTGATTTTATACTTTTTCCCAGATTTCTAAAAAAGTTTAGAATTAGTGAATGTGATTTGAGTTGTAAATTATAATTTATTAATAGCCTGTTTTTATTTTTTTTTTATATTTTACTTTCTGTGGTATGCATATTTATTATTTTTTAGCAGACTTTTTTGTTAATTTTTTAATAAAAAAAACTTCAAATGCTGTTTTTTTGTTTACTCTTTGCACAAATATTTTCTTTATATTATAAATTTCTAGGCCCCGTTTACTGCTAGGTCACAGAATGACCGACGACGACCCAATACCTCGACGTTGTTTCCCATGTTTACGCTGTGGAAAACCTTATAAATCCAAAAAAGCCATGAGTACTCACCTGAGATTTTCCTGCGAGAATAAACGGCAGTTTTTCTGCAGTGTATGCCCCGCGGCATATTTTTATAGCCACCATTTGAAGAGGCATTTTAACCATCAGCATTCTCACAATGTTGCCAATTTTATCGCTGAAAATGGCAACGATGGCAACGAGGAACTTGTAAAGATCGAGAGCGAGAATGTTTAAACTGTATTGAAGACAATTGTGTCCTGAATTCATTAAAATTAAAGTGTTCTTCGACGTTTTGATTTTGATAAGGTGTAACACCTTCAGGGATCTGTATTCATACGTTTTTACCATCATAATTTCGCATTGCATGACTACCTTCTTCTGAAGGTATCTTCTTTGCAAAAAAGACAGAATAGGTTGGAGTAAAATAAAAAACAAATCTCATCTTGGGAATGGAATTTGTAAAAACAGAAAAAAATATGTTATTTTTTGAGACTTTTTTGAAACAACAACAATAGTCACAATTTTTTTTACTTATATCTTTTAATCAGCATAAAAGAAAATACTCTGAAGTAAACACACATCTAAAGTTTTTTGCAACAAAACATTTTAATTTATAATTAATTTTAAATATTAATGGGCCGCCTTAAGATTTTGAGTAAAATATATTTTTTTAAAATTGTTATTTTAGATAAGCTACAAATTCCACCCAAAAAAAACTAAATATTTTTTAATAATTATATATATATATATATATATATATATATATATATATATATATATATATATATATATATATATATATATATATATATATATATATATATATATATATATATATATATATATATATATATATATATATATATATATATATATATATATATATATATATATATATAATTTGTAACGTCACCAAAAAATATTTCTAGTCATATTTAAAATGTATTTACTCATAGATTTAGGGAAACTGTTTTAGAAATTAATATTTTATTTTGTACAATTTTTACAGTCTTGTGTTTTTAATGTGTTAGTGCCATTTTGTGTTAGATAGAACTTTCATAATTAAATATTTTTATGAAAACTTTTATTTATGTGCCCAAATAAATAATAATTTTGAAAAATCGTTTCTTTTTATATAAAATGCTGTCTGCTAGTACGAAAGCAATTTTACTTTGTAAACGTTAATATAAAGTACTCTTTTCTTTTAGAACATTTTAAGTAAAATATTACAAAATTAAACCTATTTGTTAAGTTTTATTTTGGATTATTCTCCTTTAATGTTTTGTGATTATTTTGCGATTTCTTATTAAAAAAAAAAGTTTAAAATTGTGTAAACAAGTCCAACTACCTTTAAAAAACTATTAAAAAACACATTTTTTAAAGGCTTTTCCTATAATTTTGAATGCTATAAAGCAATTAATAAAAATGTTTTCAAAGCCATTTTTCACAATTTCTTTTTGAATGATACACAGATCTTTACACTATTTTAGATTATTTTAGGATTCCCATGTCACGTAATCGGCAAGTTTACTAAAAAAGGTTTATAAGCTTTTTGTGGATACTAAACAACTGAAGGCATTTATGGTCACCTTAACTGTTAATAATATGTTTCGAGTTATTTCTTATGTGCTATTTTTGTTTAATTTTTTCCTTTATTTTCTTGTCTGCTTTACCAGGTGTTTATCAAGGGGGTGCTTTTAAAACTAACCCTATTGTATTAACATTTACTTTGCGTATAATGTGGTATATTTAACATGTATTTGTCAAGGCTAAGACCAAGTACATAATATACAGTGTTCTCTAAGAAGCACAAAATATAGTTACAATTTATTAAATTTTTCTTTAAATAACCATTTTAAGACTTGCCTAAATAGTGATCTAAGGAATTCTTTTTTTCTTATAATGCAATAACTGTTACATTTTGTTGTATATAAGTATAAAAAATGGCTGTATTATTAATAAAAACATGGTAAAATTACTACATTCTCAAACTGAGTAACACTAACCAACGAGTTCATCTATTTTTATAAATGAGAGATCTGGCATATGTTTATAATACTACATTACCCCAATTTAAAAAATATAATTTTAACAAAGACGCGTGACAATTCAACACGGTCAATCCAATGTAAGATAATTCGTCGCATGCGAAAATTTATACCATGCGACAATTTATCATATGCGAGAATTCATTCTATGCGACAATTCATCGCATGCTACGATTTGTCTCATGCCAAATTTATCGCATGCGACAACTCGTCACATGCGACAATTCATCCTATGGTAAAATAATTCATCACCTGCAACAATGATAAATTTTTAAAATGGCGACCCGATCGGCTTAAAAATACAAACGTCACACAATGTTAATGTCACAGCCCTGTTAAAATCCTTATTCGTTTCTTATTCTACTGATGTTGGACTCGCGTGTGTTTCGGATACATTCCCTAGTTTGCCCTTGTGCTATAGTTTTGGTCACTCCAAGGGCACGTTCTGGTCCAAAGTATGGTGTGGTGGATCCCTGTCTCGCTAGCTCATCAGCTTTTTTGTTGCATCCTACTCCCGAATGTCCTGGTTTCCACAGAAGAGTTACCCTGTTGTGTTCTCTCAGGAATTTTAGTTCTTTTTCGCATTCCCGTGTCAGCTTGGACGTTTGCTAATGCCCCTAGTGATGCAGTGATTAATACGTTTTGGGTAATCTAATTTATAGAAGTATTTTGCAAATTTTCAATTTTATTAATCTATTAATTATTTGTTAATTAAAAAAAGCTCAAACTAGGCAAGGCAATTTTAAAAATCCGGCCATCTGTTCCCAAATACAGGGTGGCGCAGTGGGTATTGACGGATTTTAGAGTGCCATTATGAATAAACTAATGAAATGACCAATGTCAAAAGCATATATTTTGATTACACATATAATGCAGTTTTACAACAAAAATTATCTTTTGAAAATAATGCTTTTTAAATGGCCACCACGTTTTTCTAAACATTCCTGAAGTCGTGATTAAAACTTATCTATAACTCGTAGCAACATATCTTGGTTTATTACTTTGATTTCTCGAGTAATGTTGTCTTTTAAAGTTTGTAGCGTTTGAGTTCGAAAACCTTAGCCTTTAAATATCCCCATAAGAAAAAATCAGGGCTGGTCAAATATGGTAATCTCGGCGGCCAGTTAAAATCGCCATAACGGGATATAAGTCGACCAGGGAACATGTTTCTTAGAGCAGCCATGTAAATTAGCGCAGTATGGCTTTTGGAAGAAGAAGGAGGTTGTTTATTAGCCCAGAACCGAAAATTTTATTTATTCACAAATCCTGATAAATGGAAATGCGCCTCATCAGACATTATTAAATTATTTTAAACTGTCATTGCACCTCAATAACGGACTCCGACCGGTAATATGCCCTAATGCAAAAGCTGCGTTGATTGACTGGCCACGTATCCGTGGCTACAAAACTGCATTCCATGCGGAATATTTTAAGCGGTTAAATGTCCCCTCCACTTTACTCATATTCGGACAGTGGCATCTCAAAAATCGTCAATACCCATTGCGCCACCCTGTATTAACAATATAAAAAACCCAACATATAAAAGTCATGTATAAAATTTACAAACATGATAAAAACCCTACAATAAACATTCTAAATGATCTAACAGATTTTAGAAATTTTATGTTGTTTATAGTTTTTTAAATTGGGCTATGGCATTACCATAAACATGTGTCGATCCCTCATTTATACAGGGTGTCCTAGAAGTAATGGGACATAGAGCAACAGCAGATTCCTTTGGTTGAAATAATGTAATTAACTTGTGTAAACTTGCCTTATCACAAAGTTAATAATAACTAAGATACAGGATGTCAAACTTTTAATTCTGTTTTTGTTTTCTCGTCATAATTTCTTAACTAAATGACATAGCGGTACAAAATTTAGGATTTGGGGGTTCTTTAAGGCGAGAAATTCAAATTCGTCCATACTTTTGATATTGCTTGAAGAGGGCGCCAGCTACGGTCTACCCCACTTGTTTGAGATGGCATAACTTTTTTTAAACTTTGCATATTGACCTGTTTATTAAAAAAGAAGCTACTATAATTCCCGCTGCGTCAAATATGTATACCTTTAAAGTGCGTTTTTGAGAAAAACGCACTTTAAAGACCCCGCAATTTTTCTATGGAAAATGGGTTTTCACCAGTTGTTTTCAAACTTTTTAAGGTAATAATTTTTAATACGCTGATCAAAAGTCTCATAAGGCACAAAACCCAAAAACCTCTTTAACCCCCAATATCAGCCTCAAAGGTCGCTGGGGATTTGGAGATTTTTAAGGGTAATTTTGATGGGGTTAGAGAGGTTTTTGGGTTATGTGCCCGTGAAGACTTTTGATCAGCGTGTTAAAAACTAATACTTTGCAAAGTTTGAAAACAATTAGTCAAAACCCATTTTCCGTAGAAAAATTGCGGGGTCCTTTAAAGTGCGTTTATCACGAAAACAGTTGCTCCTAGAGACCTAAATAAGGTATACATTTTTAACGCAGCGGGAATTATAGTAACTTTTTTTTAATAAACAGGTCAATATACCAAGCCTAAAAAAAGTTATGTCATCTAAAACAAGTGGGGTAGGCCGTAGCTGGCGCCCTCTACTAGCGACATTAAAAGTATGAACGAGTTTAAATTTCTCGCCTTAAAGAACCCCCAAATCCCCAATTTTGTACCGATATGTCATTTAGTTAGGAAATTATTACGAAAAAACGAAAACAAAATTAAAAGTTTGACACCCTGTATCTTAGTTATTATCAACTTTGGGATAAGGCAAATTTACGTTAATTGCATTATTTCCACCTAAGGCATCTGCTGTTGTCCCGTATCCTATTACTTCTGGGACACCCTGTATAAATAGATATACGAGTACTACGTGGTTTTAAGTTATTCGGTTAAAAAATGTAGTAACTTCACCAAACTGCAGTCACTTTTATTTTTCAATTACAAAGTAAGCGACTTAATCCAATAACAAACATTTTTTCCATGTACAAATCAATATTAAATATATCACTTTATATGTTTGCTTATTTATTTCTTTTAATTTTTTTTTAATCCGATTTTTAGTTAACCCTCGGATTCCCAATTTCATTTTTACGAACCCCAAGAGTTCGTATGCGAAACCTGCTACAAGACGTACGCGAAAAAATCGACCATGGTTCGTCACATGAAGTACGAGTGTGGAAAACTACCCAGATTTCGGTGCGCAAAGTGCGGGTACAGGGGCTACCAAAAGACCCACGTCGAAAGACATTTGTCAAGAAAGCATGATATTGTTGCGAAAGATGATATTAACAAGAATATTATTGTTGGCAGTCTTTGATTAATATTTATTATAAGTTTTGTTTTGATTGTTATATTTTTGTTAGAGTTTATTTTATGCTTAATTTTTATCTTTAATTTTATTATTTTTATTTTTGTTTTATTAATTGTTAATATAAATTTCTACTGTTTAGCCAAAATGTACAAATATATAGGACTTATCCTTCTTGTACAGGGTGGCCGTTTATCTTGGGACACTACCTTATCCCATAAAATATACATGATACAGAAAAAAGTTTCTTAGTTTAATTTATATTTTATTAATATTTTCCTTTTTTATATACAGGGTACTTTATTTTCCGTGGATACGCATCAACATTCTTAATTTAAATGAGACACCCTATATATTATTGCATTTTTTGATTTTGCCTAAAATTCTAGACATATTTTGTATATAATGTCCTATACTTAAGTCTTGTCGTTTTTGACATATTTTAAATTTTATATAAAAAATGACTTTTGCGGATCCTAAAATAATTATTAATTTTTTGTATAAGAAAGCTTTTATTATTTAATTTCAACTAAATTTCTTATTAAAAAGAACCTGCTTCAAGAGATTTTTATAATATTTTGATTACTGTTTATACAGGACATTTAAAAAATAAGATTAAAAATGAAATTAAGAAAACTACCAAAAATATTTTTTTTTTAAATGAAAAGCCCCAAATTTTATACTTTTATTTTATTAAGTATTATAAATAGATGTGAGTTTGTATAAAGTTGTTTATTTCAAAAATGCTATGGTCTGCTATGTGGTGTTAAGTTTTATTAATAGTTGGCCATGACAGCCTTAAAAAAAGAATGAAGTACTACAGAATGTGTGAAAAACGAAAGAATGAAATAAAATAAATTAAAGACTGGAATTAGTCAATTTATTTTTGCATTTAACTTTTTGCTTATCTCCTATATATTTTTTGAGATACGGTAGTGTCGCAAGATAAGCGGTCGATAGTTTAGACAAGTAGATTTTTTTTAGAAATAGTGACATTCTGTAGTACTTGATTGTTTTTTTAAAGCTGCCATGGCTTACTATTAATAATACTTCAGAACCATAAACTATAGCATTTTAGCAATAGAAAAACATCATATTGCCGATATTTCGAAAACGACAAAATTTTGAAATAAGCAACTTTATACAAATTTACCATAATTTTTTAGGCTAAATAAGATGAAAGTATAAAATCTGGGGGTTTCCATTAAAAAAAATATTTTCGCCAGTTTTCTCTATTTTATTTTTAATCTTTTTTTATATGCCCCGTATAAACAGTCATCAAAATATTATGAAAATTTCTTAAAGTAGGTTCTTTTTAATAAGAAATTTAATTAAAATTAAATATTATAGGGTTTCTTCCACAAAACATTAATAATTATTTTAGGTTCCGCAAACATCATTTTTCATTTAAAATATGTCAAAAACGGTAAGACTTAAGTATAGGACATTAATTACGAAGTGTGTCTAGAATTTTACGTAAAATCAAAAGATGCAATAATATATAGGGTGTCTCATTTAAATTAAGAAAGCTGATGCGGATCCACAGAAAATAGAGTACCCCGTATACGTGTGTCCCAAATTGGTGGGGAATGTATGGGGATCTTGGAAACCACGATAGATAGAAAATCGGTTAAATGGGGAAAGTTTTGGACAATTGCGTTAGTAAGTTTATCCCGTTTACTACATGGTTCTATCTATTCAGGTTTTTGAGAAATTTTGAAAAAACCTGAAACATGCATTTTCGAAAATCGGCCATATTTTTTTATAAGTGAAAATTTTTCAAATCTGTAAAAACTTCTTCAAAGCAACTTTTTTTGTAGAATATGACCAAGTAGTCAATTTTTATTTTCTACGTTTCGGCTTTTTTAGAATCATCATCAACTTTATTTTTTCATATGGACGCCATATTGGATTATTACGCAGCCAAATAGTCATTTTTTATTCTAATTTTCAACAATGTATAACATGTTATAATTTATGAGTTTATAACCTCATTTATTTCAAAAAACAAATATTTTCTCAGTTGGCCTTGATTCCGGCGAACGTCATTTTTTTGTAAACAATAAAATATTAGTAATTGGCAAATAGATAAGCTGAAGAGATATTTACAAAATGGGAACATAGCTATAACGTTAATACCGTGTTACAACAAAATGTAATGGCGCTCATATGAAAAAGTAAAGTTGATGAATCATCATCAACTTTACTTTCATATGGGCCTATATTGGATTTTGTCGCGGCCAAATAGTGCTTTATTCTTATTTCAACAATGTATAACATGTTATAGTTTAGGAGTTTATAACCTCATCCACTTCAAATAACAAATATTTTCTCAGTTGGCCTTGATTCCGGCGAATGTCATCTAGCGTCATTATCAAGTTAGCTCGGGTACGTTATTAATTTTTTTTATCTTTGTAAAATGATTAATTATTTAAAGAAAAACTTGATATTTTGCAACGTTATTTCCAAAGCAATAGAAATGTTAATAAAGTTGCGCAAACGTATTTCGACAATTTTCCTGAAAGGCAACATCCTAAACTAACATACTTTCAAAAACTGGTTACAAATTTGCTTAAATTCGGAAGTTTTAAAAAACCACGACCTAAGAAGTACGTTGAAGAAAATCGACAACGAGATGCTACAGTTAACCAACAATTTAAAGAAAATCCAACATCTTCAGCCAGGGATGTTGGATAGAGAATTCCACTCACCTAAGTTAACCATTTATAGGGTAGTTAGGACTATTTAAAAAATATCGTTAATATGTTGAGAAATATGGACAACATTTTGAATTTAGTTCGTTATTTTACATCTTCTTCTAGTTTGTCCACTTTTCATTGTTTTTGTTTTCACTTGTTCCAATTAACTTGTTAGGTGTAGTTTTGTTGTAACACGGTATTAACGTTATAGCTATGGTCGCAAAACCCATTTCTGTAAAATATCTGTTTAACTTATCTATTTTGCTAATTACTAATATTTTATTTTTTACAAAAAAAATTACGTTCGCCGGAATCAAGGCCAACTGAGAAAATATTTGTTTTTTAAAATAAATGAGGTTATAAACTCTTAAATTATAACATGTTATACATTGTTGAAATCAGAATAAAAAGTACTATTTGGCTGTGTAAAAATCCAATATGGCGTCCATATGAAAAAATAAAGTTGATGATGATTCTAAAAAGCCGAAACGTAGAAAATAAAAATTGACATTAGTCATATTCTACAAAAAAGTTTCTTTGTAGAATTTTACAGATTTGAAAAATTTTCACTTATAAAAAAGGCCGATTTTCAAAAATGCATGTTTCAGGTGTTTTCAAAATTTCTTAAAACCTAAATAGATAGAACCATGTAGTAAACGGGATTAGCTTACTAACAAAATTGTCCAAAACTTTCCCCATTTAACCGATTTTCTATCTATCGTGGTTTCCAAGATCCCCATACATTCCCCACCAATTTGAGACACACTGTATACAGAACTAAAATATTGTAAAAATATAAATTAAACTGGGAAACTTTAAAAAAAAAATTATCTTGTATATTTTATGAGATAAGGTAGGGTCCCAAGATAAACGAGCCACCCTGTACATTATACAGAAAAAAAATTAATATGTTTGTTTGGTAATATTAATTTTAATGACAGTATTGGTAAGTACACCGGGTGTCCCAAAAACATAGTTTTTACAGGTAAGTACATCTTTTTAAATAGAAAGCCCTGCTATTTTGACTTTAAATTTGATTCTTTTTTTTTATCTTGGGACAGTCCACGAAGGCTGATGCCTAAGTACTAACGTACCGTGGGTGTCTTCAGTGTGGTGAGGGGGAGTTTGTTCACACGGGACTTAAATTTTTGGAGATTGGGAGGAGAAGGAAAAACTTCTGCGGGCAGCAGGTTCCATAGTCTTGACACTCTAGGAATAAAGGAACGAATAAAGCGGGAAGTTCGGGGCCTCTCTAACTGATCTGTAAAAGGATGCATAAAAGTTGCACTACGTGTTGCTCTGTTGGGAGCTGCCAGAAAAGGAATTATACTGGCCAATTCCTCTGAGCAGAAGCCGTAAAATACCTATAGAAGAGCGACAGATCCCCTACAGCTCGACGATGGGCAAGAAGAGGAAGCCTTTCTGTGAGCGTTGGATCATTAATAAGACGAACGGCTCTTTTTTGAATGGAGTCCAGAATGCTAAGTATTGTAGGGGACGCCATTCCCCAGACATGAGAACAATATTCTAAAGAGGGTCTGATTTGGGATACATACAGAGTGTACAGATTGGAAGAAAAGAAATATTTTCTGGCTCGGAAGAGAAATCCAATCTTTTTTGAAGCTGCCGAAGCTATGGATGGAATGTGTTTGTGCCAGTTGAGGTTATTCTCAAAAGTAACGCCGACTAGATTAAACGACTCTTTGTTCTGCAGAACTTGGCCGCTCATATGTAAGGGATGAGCATTCGCAGACTTTTTTCGCGACAGCAAACATGACTATATCAAAAATGTCAATTATTGCGTCAGTTATTTCTGATTTCTAAGATAATTAAGTAACTAATAAAGGAACTAAGTTGGTCACTCTGACACTAAAAGAAATATTTAAAAATAATTATGACAGAACATAATACTTAAAAACGGTCAGCAGTTTAAACATTTACTGTAGGATGTAATGTTAATTGTTTTTCTACTTTAATTGTTTTTAATTATTACATAAGTAAATCAGATAATTATACAATTAAAGGTCGTTACCTTAAAAACCCGCAATAATTGACGTTAGTATAATCTACATTTTTGATGTAGAATTAAATAAAGACAAACATTTAGCAAAATATACAGGGTGTTTCATTAAAAAAAACATACTTAACAATGAAAACTCTGTTTTTGGGATACCCTGTATATTTACTAATGCTGTTAATAAAGTTAGTGTTACCAAACACACATTTTTTATCCTAAATTTTTTCTGTACCATGCACAGAAGCAAAGATATTTAGTAAATAAATAGAGTTGGGACACCCTGTATAGGTCATTATAAAAACGTTTTATTAACGTTACATGTTGGTTGTGACATGTTTATATACAAACACAAAATAATAAATATACATACTTAAGTTTAAATACCAACTAATGGATAATTTTAATAATTTATAAAATAATGCATCACCTTAAATATCACTAATATTTGTATTATAACCAATAGTAGAAAAAAAGTGAGAATTATACACAGCACTATATGTTAAAAAAAATTGGAAAAAATATTACAAAAATAGGTGAAATATATTTTTGTTTATTTTATAATTCTATATAAAAAATTGCAAATAAAAAAGTTAAAAATCATCAAACCTAATTTTAAATTTTAGGCGAAATTTCGTACCGAGGGGTATATGATGCGCATATTTCTATATATTATTTATTGTAAGTAAAGTTAATTTTCATATTTTTAAAAATATTATAATTAATTATTAGCAGGGTTTTAGGTTTGCAATAAATTTTAGTAATTAAGTAGGTAAATAATATTATTCTTGACAGTTTTTGACAAATATCGATATTTCTTTTTTTAAGGTAGTTTACTGGTTACAGTCGTAGATAAAAGTATCGCTTCAATAACACTAAAATCTTGGACTTCCATTGTCTTTATTTGTTAATTGATACACAACGTTTTGGTTAGTGATGTATCTCCAACCGTTTTCAAGTGATAACTAAAACTATTCTTAAAAGCTACGACCTTATATACTATCCGTTGTTCACCGAAGCTTGACCGACTTGTCACGGTTCAGCAACGGCAGCCAGATATTCGGAATGTCTACACTAGGTTTGCTAAATACATTTTGATTGTTTGCAATTATTACAGCTTCTTTAAATTTTCTTTTCTTCCAGTGGGTTTCTTTATAAATGATTTTTGCTTCCGACTCATTGTATACGGTGTTGTTTTGACCATGCGTGTTCGGCAATCCCTGATTTCGACGTTTCCCTCGTTCCGTATGTTTTTGTGTTCTTTAACTCTAACTTCTAGTGGTCTTTTTGTTTCCCGATGTATACTTCACCAATTCACAAGGAATTTGGTAGATACAATCATTTTGAAACATTATTGTCCGGTCTCTTGTCTTAGTAAGAATACTTCTCAGGGTTTGGGATTTAAATGTGTTTAATGTTATACCTATTCGCTATTCTGCGGATCTTTTCAAGTTCCTTTAATATACGGAATAGCATAAATGTTTGGTCCTGTGTAGTCTTGTTCAAATTAGAGTTCTTTGCCCTTCTCTTGATATTTATCATTGTTTCTTTAACCAATCTCTCACTGTAGCGTTTTGCTTGAGACCCCTGTTATATTACTTATTTCGGCTTGCCAAGATATTCCTTATTGTTGCATAGGTCACCGCGCGATTATATAGGTGGGGTACGTATAACTCCTCGCTTTGTTTCGTTAGAGTCATTAATTCGGGTGTGTATTATTGTCCAGTGTGGGTAGGTTTTCTGTATATCGAGGAAATACAGGGTTACCCAAAATAAGTGTCCAGCATTGGTAACTTTGTTATTGGTGAAAATACAATGTTTTTTAAATTAGCAAACTAGTAGCATTTTTAACGCTGGTAAAAAGGAGAAATAGAAAAAAACAATTGAGTAACGTATTTTTTGATTTTTTCAGTAAAATAACATTTTTTTAAATGAAACCCTGTATATTACATGTTTTTCTGTTAAAACATCAAATTTTGAACAAAAGTTTATAATGACTTTTCCGCCGAGTCAAAAATAAAGTCAAAATAACGATAAATATTTTTAATTATTTGCAGTATTAAAATATTAAGACGGCTATGAAAACAACATGGCCTTCTGATTTGACAGCATTAAGATAAGCGACAAATTGCTAAACTGGACATACCCCGCAACTAAAGGTTTTTTGGAAAACAATGATAAAATCAAATAATGTTAAACATTAGTGTGTTTGTCAAATACTTGTTTATAAGCTTTATTGTGTCATTCATTAATTTAAAGAAAAATGTTCTCTCATGAAGAAAAGTGTGATATGTTAGAATGCTATTTAGTGTGCAGAAAATGTTTTTGCTAAAACAAGGACAAAAAAGAATTCAAAAATAAGCGAGGCCAGAAAGGGGGTAGTTATTGGATATTTCGAAGCTTATAGTGAGAATTCAATACCAGATATTCTCAAGGACTCTAATTTCAGTTATGGTACTGTTCAAAGGATTTTAAAAAAGTACAAATGTATTCCGTATAAGTACCGACCAGTTCAAACGCTTTTGGCAAGGGATCCAGAGAGAAGACTTGTTTTTTGCCATTGGTATCTTAACTTCTGTCGCCAAAATATAAATAATTTTCGCTTTATTTTATGGACAGATGAATCAAATTTCTCAAATTCTGGAATGTTTAATAGAAAAAACCACCATTATTGGTCAAGAGAAAATCTTTTGTTAGTACATCCAAGAGGTCCACAAGTCCGTTTCAGTTTCAACGTTTGGTGCGGTATAATTGGTTCAAAAATTGTTGGTCCGTTCTTTTATGAGGGCACCCTAACTGGTAAAAGATATGTGGAATTTATGACAGAAATTCTGAATTATTTCTTAGACGAATTGGATCTTATAAGTTGACAGCATCTGCATTTTCAGCAAGATGGCGCACCTGCCCACAACTCCAGAGGTACTTATCATTTTTTAAGTACTACTTTTAATGATCAGTGGATAGGAACAAATTTCCCAATCCAGTGGCCTCCCAGATCACCAGATCTAACCCCACTTGATTACTTCTTGTGGGGTTACTTAAAGAACCAAATTTACAAGCGAAGGTACGATAACGTCGACGCTTTAAAGGAAAAAGATAACCCAGATAGATGGTAGGACCAGACTTAAGTCTGTTCGAGCAGTTGAAAAACGTGCCCAAAAATGTTTTGAAGAACAAGATGGTGTTTTCGAGCATCTTCTTTAAAAAAAAAATTATTATTTTATTTTGTAAGATTATGAGTTGATGTTGAAAATAAAGTTTGTCGATACAATTTAATTGTTTCAGATTGGGGGCCATAACTTCAACAATTTGTAACCTAGGAGAAAAGTCATTATAAACTTTTTTGTTTAAAATTTGATGTGTTAACAGAAAAAAATATAATATACAGGGGTTTCCATTAAAAAAAATGTTATTTTACTGAAAAAATCAAAGTAACGATTCTCAATTGTTTTTTTTTATTCCTCATTTTTACCAGCGTTAAAAATGCTAGTAGTTTGCTAATTTAAACAACTTTGTATTTTCACTAATAAAAAAGTTACCAATGGTGGACACTTAATTTGGATAACCCTGTATATATGTCCATTATATTATAAAAGTATCGCCTTATAGTAAGTAAAGCCCAGTCGGTCCACAATTCAATTCCCCAATTTTTGATGGACATCTTTTATCTTTGTCTCTTCCATGCCATCCGCGCCGAACTTTTCCATCTCTCTCTAACAAAATTGTTTTGTTTTTGTTTCAAATAAGATCGAATATGCTAAACCAAAAGTAAGGGGTTCTCAATGATTAAAAATATTATTTTTGTAGGCGACTGTACACTCAAGACATAAAGTCTTTTAGTTATTCAGTTACACTATTTTACACTTTTTGGACCCAACTGGTTCTAAAATAGTGTACACTATTTCTTAATAACAAACAGATCTATGTAACCTTTCAAAAATAAATATCTTTTGAACAAAACGATCAAAGTATTTAGGTTTTTTTAAATTTTGGGATATTTTGATTTATTTTACATTAGGTTTTAAACCATTGCAAGAACCGTAAGATGGTCATTTTTCAAGTTTCTACCAAATTAATGCTGGGGAGCCCCAGGGCTCAGTGCTGGCACCCACGCTGTTTCTTCTACACAATAACGATCTTCTCTCTTAAACAATAAATTCCATTCATAGTTTTGCTGACGATAGTACCCTCCACTCTAGTATCCAATTTCTTAAACTACCAGGCAATTTTGATTTAAAAAACAAGCGCAGATCAATGCAAATATCTCTTTCACAAGACCTCAAACTTATCTTGAATTGCGGCGCCAAAAATCTTGTTCAGTTTAATGCCTTGAAAACACAGTCAGGTTTTCGCGAAAAAGTCTTTCAATGCCCAACCTTTTCATATGAGGGTCAAGTTCTGCAGAACAAAGAGTTGTTAATCTTTTTTGGGGTTACTTTTGAGAATAACCCCCAACTGGCAACAAAAGATAATCCATAACCTCGGCAGCTTCAACAAAGCTTGTATTCCTCCTTCGAGCCAGAAAGTATTTCTCTTCTTCCAATCTGTATACTCTGTATGTATCCCAAATCAGACCTTTCTAGATTATTGTTCTCGTGTCTGGGGAATGGCGTCCCCTACAACACTTATTAATGATCACAGAAAGGCTTCCTTTTCTTGCCCACCGTCGAGCTGTAGGGAATCTGCCGCTCCTCTATAGGTATTTTCACGGCTTCGCAAGAGGAGTTGGCCAGTTTTTCTCTCTTTTGGCAGCTCCCAACAGAGCGACAGGTAATTTTTAAAAGCCTTCAATTTAATTAGAAAGGCCCCGATCTTCCCGCTTTTTCGATTTTTATCCATAAAGTGTAAAACATAAAACCCCTTTTGCCTGCAGAAGTTTTTTCCCCTCCCCCAATCTCCAGAAATGTAAGTCCCGGGGGAACAAACCCCTCTCACCCCCTTAAACACCCCGGTGTTAGTACGTGGGTGGCATCATACATGACATATATCGACTATGTTAATTATGCACAATTTTAGTGTTAATATATCGTTTCACAGAGAATAATTTTGTTTTCAAATATATTAAAGACGCTTTTATTAATAGTATATTTCAATTTATTCAATTTTTAAAAAAGCTATTTTACGAGTGAGCTACCTTAATCGAAAGTTTTATTAATTTTATTTGTTGAGATAATTTTCGTTTTTCTTATTTAACAAATTTATTTAAAGCACTTTGAAATTTAAATAGTTTTTTTATTTTCACAGATAAAATTATTTAAGAAAAAATATCGATATTTTTAAACATTATTGTTTTAAGGCAGCTTTGTTTTGGCGAAATCGATACAAAGTGGTCAATGTCATGTTACATCACTACTGTACACACTATTGTTTTGTTAACTTTTTAAAATATTTAATAAATATGTTTTAATAACTTTTATACGATTTTTAATTTTGATTCTGGTTAGTTCTGGTTAGTAAATTTTTAAATCAGCTAGATGTAAAACAACATGTTCTTTAAACAATAAAATCAAGTGTTTCTTTTTGAATGACACAACAAAACATTGAAAAACCCATTTTATCATTACCTTATAAATATGTTATATTTTGCTTATAAATATTATTTTACTTTTTAGAAAAAGCTAAAAAATTTGAATGCAGCAGATGCTTAAAAAGATACAAAAGAAAAATCCATTTAAATTACCACCTCAGACACGAATGTGGAATTGATCCTCAATTCGTGTGCTACGTATGCAACAAAGCTTTTCATCGAAACTCTACCTTAACTCTACATATAAAAGCAATCCATTTTAGAGCAGAAAGGAGGCCAGAGATGACATCTGTTGATGTGGAATAACTAGAAAAAAACAAATTAGTTAAGAAGTTCAAAAAGATGTTAATTTAAGATAAAGCTTTTAAAAAATACATGATAGATGGGATCTCGACAGATATCGGTTAAATCAAAGTTGATTTTGGGGCCTAACATGCCGAAAAGTCTCAAAAAAAAATTCCGGATTCGAAAAAGAAAATTGCTGATTTTTGTTTTTTTTTTTTTTCTAAAGTTATTTAAAGAGATATGGAAAAACAAAAACTTCTTATGGCCACTTTCGAAAGTTGGGGAGATTTCAAAAATTGCTTTGTTAGAATCCTTTAATTTTTAAATGCGGGACACAATTGTGTGTTGCATTTTTTAAAGTATCCCAATTACAATGATGTATAACACCCAATATTTTTCTGTTAAATAAACAAATTTTTCCCTAAGAGACAATGAAAAAAAGAAAAGGAACGCACATCATTTCTTTTAGGGCGTTCCATATTTGTTAATAAATATTAAGTGTTATACATTTTTAATTGGGATAATAAGAGGTTCAAAAAAAATTTAAAAAAAAACCCCGGTCCGTATTTAAAAAAAAAAAAGTTGATGATGGTCTAACGAAAACGAAACGTTATACAGAAAATCTCTCAACGCTGTTTTGTAGAGCTTAAGAAGTGGCCAAAGTTTTTTGTTTTTTCATATTTCTTTAAATAACGCAGAAAAAATAAAAACAAAATCGGGAAATTTTTTTTTTCCAATACTCCGAAGTACTGGAATTTTACAACTTTCAATGGATGTTGTTAGGCACCTAAATGCGCAACTTTCCATAATTTAACCGACTTCGTATCTCTACGATTTTCGGGATCCCCATGCATGCACTCGACCTGTGGCACCCTGTAAAACAGGGATCAGGTATAAATTGGGATAATAAGGGGCAAAAAATTAAATAAAAACCCAGGTCCGTATTTAAAAAATAAAGTTGATGATGGTCTAACGAAAACGAAACGTCATACAGAAAATCTCTCAACGCTGTTTTATAGAGCTTAAGAAGGGGAAAGAGAAAGTGTGTTTTGTTTTTTCACATTTCTTTAAATAACGCCAAAAAAAAAAAATAAAAAAAAAAAATCAGCAAATTTCTTTTTTTTTTTCCCCGGATATTTTCTGGAAGTACTCGGAATTTTACAACTTCTAATCGGTATGTTGTTAGGCACTTAAATGCGCAACTTTGCCATAATTAAACCGATTCGTACTTCTTTTCGAGATCCCCATGCATGCACTCGAATTCGTGGCACCCTGTATATATACAGGGATCAGGTATAAATTGGGCTAATAAGAGGTTCAAAAATTAAAAAAAAAAACCCAGGTCCGTTTTTAAAAAAAATAAAGTTGATGAGGGTTTCAAAAAAAACGAAACGTCATACAGAAAATCTCTCAACGCTGTTTTATAGAGCTTAAGAAGTGGCCATGAGAAAGTGTGTTTTTTTTTTTCATATTTTTTTAAAAAATAACGCCAGAAAATAAAAACAAAATCAGAAAATTTTTCGTTTTTTTTTCCGGATATCTCTGGAAGTACTCGGAATTTTACAACTTTCTAATCGGTATGTTGTTAGGCACTTAAATGCGCAACTTTGCCATAATTTAACCCACTTCGTATCTCTTACGGTTTTCGAGATCCCTGTATAAGCGATAGCTTATTGGATTCAAAATAATGCGCAGAAAAATGTATCTGAAGGATTTATTAGCAGGCAAAAAGTTGCAAAAGTTATAAACAAATTAAGTTAAAAAAAGGTTTTTTGATTTTTGTTACTAACTCTGAAAGTATTCTTGATTATGAAATTTTAAAAAATCTCCTTAAAGAACATTATAATAGTTAAATCCTCAGAAACAATTGAACGATCCCGATTGTCATTTGTTATTTGGCAGTAAATTTGAATTTTGTTAGGTGGGTTAACCGAAAGTCCCCTTATTTCTCAAAATATCGAAAAATTTTAAGGGATAAGTTGTTCAGAATTTAATTTTATGGCTATGTGTAAAATTTAAAGCCATTTGGATAGAAACCAAAATTTGGACATTTTTATCCATAAAAATATTTTTTTTTGAAAAATTTTTCTTTTTCATTTGGAAACAAGTTTTCCAGACCTTATCTAGTGTTTTTTTCTTAAAAAAAAAATAAATATCGAATTCATAGTATTTTTTGGTTTTTTTTGATAAATAATTATTACAATGAATCGCTTAAACGGTAAAAATTAATATTTGAAATTCCGAATAACGGTATTTAAATTTGCCTATGCGACAACTCGGGTTTCCGAAAAATATCATTTTTTAAAATTTTCTTCGGAAAAAAGAACTAACTTACTAAAGTAAAAAAAAAGGTTCCAAAACATTAGTTTAGGTCTAAAAAATCTGTTAAATGGTAAAGAAAAATTTTTCAAACAAAAATATTTTTATGGAAGAAAAATGTCCAAATTTTTGTTTTTATCCAAATGGCTCAAAATTTTACACATAGCCATAGAATTAAATTCCCAAACAACTTATCCCAATAAAATTTTTTTTATATTTTAACAAATAAGGGGACTTTGGTCAACCAACCTAACAAAATTTAAATTTACTGCCAAAAAAAAAATGACAATCGGGATCGTTCAATTGTTTCTGAGGTTTTAAGTGATGCAGAGTTAATCTGCAAATCGATTTTTTTAAATATAATATTATTTTTTCATATGTCACATATTTTTTTGGCGGTCACTGTATATATATATATATATATATATATATATATATATATATATATATATATATATATATATATATATATATATATATATATATAGGAATAAAATTCCTTTACTTCCGGGTTTTATAGAAAACGAAAACCGTTTTAAAGGGCAGAAAACCCCGGGGTTCTGGGTATGACACTCCTTTGGGTTTTGCCCCGCCCCGGGAATTTAAAAAAGGCGGTGTTTAACGAACAACAGAAGGGGTTCTTTTTAAAAAGATAAATGTTGCTATTTCAGTAAGATTAGGACAAGGCAAAGATGTTTGTCTTTTAAGTAGACACTTGATTTCTCTGTTGTTGCAAACACTGGTTACAGCCCTATTGATAAATTCCTGTAAGGCAGACGAAACGCGTCTAGAGAGGTCATAGTGAACAGTAAAGAAGACAGGTTGTCTGCTTTTAACTGTCTTAAAACGGAGTTACGTTTTTTATATACAGGGTGCCCCAAAAAGTAATGGGACACAGAGCAAAGCAGATTCCTTAGGTTAAAATAATACAATTTACGTAAGCTTGCTATCCGAAAGTTAATAATAAAAAAAAGATACAGGGGGGTAAATTTTTTAATTTTGCTTTCGTTTTTTCTTAATAATCATTTAACCAAATGCCCTTTAACAGTACAAAATTTGGGATCTGGGGGTTTTCTGAGGCGAGAAATTTAAATTCGTCCACGCTTTTGATGTTGCTACTAGAGGGCGCCAGCTACGGCCTACCTCACTTGTTAAAAGGGTTGTAACTTTTTTGGCTTGGAATATTGACCTGTTTATTTAAAAATAAGTTACTATAAATCCATTTGCATCAAAAGGGAATACTTTATTTAAGTCTTTTGGGAGCAGCCGTTCTCGAGATAAATGCACTTTAAAGGATATTGAATTTTTTTATAGAAAATGAATTTTATCCAATTGTTTTCAAACTTTGCATAGTGATAGTTCTTAACACGCTGATCAGTCTTTCAGGGCACAAAACCCGAAAACGCCTCCAACCCCCCAAAATCACCCTCAAAGGTCCCCAAATCCCCAGTGAACACGAAGAAATTCCTCTGGAAAACACTCATTGATATGGTTGTGTAATAGACATCAAAATTTAAACACTTAACACTAAAAAACATGTACAACAACGGTCCTTGTTTAACCATTAATTTTTTTAAATTATTATTTTTTATTACGGTTATAGTAATACTAGCACCATCTTAACAATTTTACCAAAAATAAATATTTGTTTAATATAAAGAACCGGAAAAAATTATTTAAAACAGCAATAAGGTAGAGTTCTTTGCGTAAAATTGACATACAGAAATTCGTTTTGTTTTTATGTGTGGTCATCTTGGGGCAGAAGTAAAAGATTATTTATTTTTCATTTTAATAAAATTGATTTTTTTTAATTATTATATACTGGTAATTTTTTTGTAATTTATTTATTAATAGGATTGCAATAATGCATACTCAAATTCTTAGTGTCTGCCTTTCATGGCGTTTTTGTTTTTCAGTATAAAAACAAACCATTTTTAAAAATTCTCTTTTTTGTGTATTTTTTTATTTAAATTTTTTAATTAATATTTACTACTCAAAAAAATATTTTTATCGCGCGCACCCCTATTTTGTGTTTTTGTTGTTCAATTAAAATTATAAATAATAATGAAGATAGAATACAGGAGTTAGGACGTTTTTATTGAAAATTTTCTTTCTTTAAGGAGCTTTTTTTTAAATTATTTAAAGTTTTGGAGTTTTAAAAAAAAAAACGAAAAGTTTTTTTTTTTCTTAATTTGTTAATACTTTTTTTGCGTGATGAAAAATCCTTTCAATAAATTTTTGTAGACATTGCATTATTTCGAATTCAAAATTAACACGTTTTTCAAATTATTGACTGGACTAAATCACTTCGGCAAAATTAGTCACCAAAATTATTTATTATTAATTGTTTAGGTCAGGGGGCTCCAAACTTTCCAGCCTTAGGGCCATACTGATTACTCCAGTAAGTTCCAGGGCCAAACCATATTACATTGTTGCCGGGGAAGAAGTGAAATAGTCCCTGATGAAAAAAAAACCGAAAAAGTACACAACGTTTAAAAAAGGTGCAAATCGGACTAAAGTCCGCAAAACGGCAACACTGATATTATTAATTTTCCTGTCAATTTTTTAATTTCTAGATTAGTCGTAAGTACGAGCCATGAGGAGTAACGTGACACGAATCTGGTGGACACAAGCGGAAATAGAGTACCTTCTATCGCTAACAATGGCGTAATAGCACGTACAGAATAATCTCGTTGGTTCGAGAAAGTTCTGGTTTCCACTACTTCTAGATGGAGTAATTGGAATATATAAGAAGGCTAGTGGCGCAACCCAAGTCAAAAACCAGACACTGTTGTTAAATAAAATATTGCATACCTCTTTAAAAGTGTTTGTGCGTGTTTAAGTTTAAGACATCTTTATAACAGATTTTGATTTGAATTGTTGCTTTTGTGTGTGAATTAGTAGTATGAAAAAAAACGAAAAATTGATAGTGAATGCAGAAAACAAAATCAGTGGAACATTCAGTATTTCGTAATTGAGTCCAGTAACAAGGCGCTATGTTTGATTTGCAAAAAAAAGCCCCTTTTCAAAAAATAACATTAAACGTCATTATGAAACAAAACATTTTCAAAATTACTCAAAATATACAGGAAGTTTGCGGACAGAAAAAAGAAGCTATGCAGGGGGATTGTCCAGAATCTTCATTTACAAAAAAACAAAAAAGAACAAGAGCCTGCAACTCTTGCCAGTTTCGTGTGGCTCTT